>VMBQ01000408.1:136278-148363 GCA_007657795.1 Dreissena rostriformis | reverse complement strand
TTAACCCTTTGCATGCTGGGAAATTTGTCGTCTGCTAAAATGTTGTCTGCTGAATTTCTAAAATTAGCATTTTCTTTGATTTTTTTCCAAAGAATACTATCAGAATAGCAAACAGTTTGGATCCTGATGAGACGCCACGTTCTGTGGCGTCTCATCTGGATCCAAACTGTTTGCAAAGGCCTTCAAAATTCAGTTCCAGCACTGAAAGAGTTAAAGAACTAAAAAAACACCCGGTACATGATAAGAAATCATAATCATAGACAGGTTAAACATAATTGTTAATACTTGACTGTTTACTTTAGGACACTTGATTAGAAATATTAAATCCTCTCAAATCGGTCGTCGATTTGAAGTTATTTTCCTTGGACGATATCTGGGTGCTGCTTCCAAATTTGAATCCCGCTCTTTTAAATCTGAACGTCTTCGCTTCTTTTTCGTTTCGTTTGCTTCAATGCATGTTCAACACGTTGAATGCAACAAGAACAACAACAAAAATACATCATGTACATATACACGCGCACGCGCACACACGCACGCACGCTCGCACGCACGCACACACACACACACACACACACACATTAAAGCGTGCTTCAAGTTACAACGAAAACAATAACAATTCTTACAAAGTTTATGAAAAATACGTCACAAACGAACACATGTATTGTAAACACCGTCTGATAATAGAGGGTCTATCAAATCGTTTTGTGTTAGCATCTGCTGATAAAAGGTTCTTCAAACGTCCCTGGCAGGTATGCAGCATCCACAAAACACTTTCTTTTACTTGCTTTTTATGACGAACCATTAAAATATACACATGCGTGTTCATGTTCATAACATGCACAAACAAACACTAGGGTCTTAAAACTGTTCCAAACTAAAACATATAACACTGTATCATACTCTCCCGGCATGTGGCAACATGCCTTTACGTGAAGGTTCATAAAACGCACATACAAACAATATGATCATACAAATACTGTTCTAAACTAATAAAAAACACTGTATACTGCTAATATTGTTGACTGACATAGAGCCTTTATATACATGTTTATAAAATGCACATACAAACACAAAGTCACAACTTTTCTGTTTGAACTAAAACAGAGCACGTTGAATAATGCTCAACATATGGGCGCATTGCCTTATTCCGTTGCCCGGCCAGAATACCTGCCCGACTCGCTTCTCGAGTCGCGTTCTCTGCTAACTATTATCTCCCCTATCGGCCTGCTTCTATCTTCATGTCTACTGCTGTACACGTCATCTCGACCTCTTTCGCTAGGATACGACCCCTCCCTGCGGACACCTGTGCTAAAATTGAAATCCGAATCGTCGTGGGAGCTGTCCCTGGCCTCATTCATATCGCTCCTCCTATACGCGTCACGTGCTTGGCCTCTATGTGTATCACGTGACTGATGTTTAAGCGTATCGCGTGACTGGTTTCGGTCGGTATCACGCAGTGCACCTCGGTCGTGATCATAATGATCGATGTAGTCTGGCTGCTCTTGCGATGGACTCACATCTTCCGCCTGTTAGAAAGAAAAACTATGTTAAACCGTGTATATCAGTTTTCAAGTTAATATTAGACAAAGTCGACTAAGGTTCAGTTGTTCATGTCTTGGATCAATCCACATAATAAAAAAGCCCATTACAAGGAAATATTGATATCAAAACGTCTCGCTTTCCACAGCAGAACCTCATCTCAACTGGAAGTTAATGGCAACCCTAAAATTCTTCAAGATGGTTTATAGTTCGTACCTGTATTGTTTTTAACAAAAATATGTCCAATTTTCAACATAATTGGAATATTTTATAAATGGTTTGTATACTGAAATGAAAAAGAGAATACAAAAAACTAGTTCAAACCACAGAAAACAAGCACATTTGTTGAATTGATATCGCCCGCCAAACTAGAGCTTTGTCACAGACCCCCTATACCCCCACATGCTGCAATGACACAGAATATATACAAAGGGTCATAACTCCGTTATTAACAGATGGTGTACAATGCCATTTGGTGTGTGTCATTCTCTGATCCATATATATACTCATACTAAGTTTCAATGAAATCCGCCAAAGCACTTCCAAGATATGGCTCCGGACACAAAAGGGCCGGACGGACGGACGGAAGGACAACGCCAAAACAATATCCATCCGCCTTTGGCGGGGGGATAATAAATCATCAGGTTCTTTGGAAAGAAGGCAGTCATAGATATTGCTTGTTATTCACTGGATTTAACTTGCGCTTTAATAAAAACAACAACAACACCATGTTTGTTCATAAAAAATCACACCTGAATTTAAATTGATTAAAATAACTATCATGATCAGAACACAATATAAGGACGATTTGTGTTCAAAACACACGCAAGGCATGTGTCAGAGCTCAATAACGACCAACAAATACGTTATAAAACAACAGGAATACAACACGCACGATTATTAACATCAGGGTAACTTCGCTGGTGGAGTGTGAATCGTCGCAGTGACAACAGACGGAAAAGAAGACTTTGTTAAGATTAATAACAAAACTCCTCCAAATATTAAGGCAGTTGTATGGCGACAACCACGTTTTACTCACCGCCCGTTGCAACAAGGCATCAATATCTTCGCGCGAAAGTTTGTCCTGAAAAAAGCAATTTAAGTCTTCGCTTATCAAACGTCCAATGCAGAATGCAGTTATGTTCTCATAGAAGGAAGATGACAAACAGAAAACAATATCACACGACTTAAATCATATACATGTATATATAATTGCATGGTATTGATAAACATACATTTTCATATACGAGTGAAAAAATAAACATCTCCATACGCTATAAAAAAATACATTCATATACGAGTAGACATTCATAGCATCTCCATACGCTATAAAAGTGACAGAACAGTGTTATCAAACATGTTTCGCCATTGAACACCCTTACCCGGTCGTGTCTCCTTAGATGACCCTCAGCTTCCGCCATACCACGGTGTCTGTCAGAATTACGAGATCCCGGGTCTCGTCTTCTTCGGCTGTACTGATCATCGTCATGAACATCTCTACCCCGGACCCTGTCACTCGACCTGTCCTCACCTTTCCACCTGTCCGTCCACGCGTCCGATTCAACGTCCATATCGCGATCAACGCGCTCACGATCGTGTCGGTATCTGGGTCTGAACTCAGATTCAACCTGCCTTTCAGAAAAAATATCAACATCGACTGTTCGTTCCCTCTCTTTTATGTCTATTTCGTCTATTTTTCTCATTTTTTCCGTTCTGTCCATTTCCTCTGGATACACATCTCTTTCAACTGCAAAACGATCGTTAATGGTCTCGATTTTCAAATCGATCGCCAGACCCTTGCGATCCAAAGTCTCCACTTTTCTGTAGGATTGTTCGCTATTATCCAATTCAGTATCAGGAATGCCGGCCTTGTTGCTCCTTCCAACGTATCTTACTTTCCTTTCAGGCAAATTGATCGCGTCATCGTTCAAAGCACCTTTTCTACTGCCATGGTCGGGTTCAGCTAGTTGAAAGTCCTCTAGATCATCAAAATCGTCGTTCCGGTCACTATACTGCTTCAATAGGATATCAACTTGTTCCGCATTCAATTCATTATCCACATCTTGTCCAGTATAGTAAGATTCGGTCTGTGATACCTCATGCTCAGGGAAGCGAGCATACCGTACATTGGTCGACCGATCACCGTAAGGGCTGTGCGACCTTTGCTGAACCCTTTCACGTTCATTTCGATAACGGTTTTCCGGACTTCTCGAACGGCTATGTCGTCTGCTGTGCACTTCCCTATCTTTCCTGTTAGGACTCTCAGAACGCCGATTGTTCTTCGTCCTGAATCCTCGATCATAATGTCTTCTGCGACTGTCCCTAATATAACCTGAAGATTCGTACTTTCGTTTTTCGCCTCTATCAAATCCCGGCCTTTCAGGATCGTACCCGTGACTATCTTTGTACTTTTCATACGTTCCATCGTAACTATATTCGTCCTTCATATCGCCACCTTCATACCGCTCACGTTCATGGTACCTATTGTCTGACCTTGACCTTGACATTGGTTGTATATCCTCAAACTCGGAAATAACATTTTGTGATGAGAAATTGGTCTGTCCTGGTCTTGACTCGCCGTCTTCAGCAGATATTGCGCAGTTCATTCCGGAACTCAAATCTTCATGTCGTCTGTAATTTTCTGTATTTTGCCATGAGGACTCGCTGGTCAGTGGCAAAGCTTCTGGATATTCGTTGCTAGGCAACTGATACGGATCCTGCCAGTTGGTCAGGTGATCTGTGCTTGCGGTAAAAGAAGGTGCAGCACTCATTAAAGTTGCTAGTGAATATGGCTGACTTGTTAATGTCGCTGGCTGCGGCATTACAGATCCAGAGCTCACCGAAGAATACGTTGGGAATGATGCCGGTACCAACCCTGTCAAAGACTGAACAAAAGGTGGTGGTTGGAAAACAGATGATGGGGCCAAACCTGTTGGAACCTGGCCTGGCAAACTGGTATTGGCCAAAGAGTATGATAGACTAGCCTCACTAGTTTGGCCTAGACCAGGAAATGGTGTTTGCTGACTGACAGGTGGAGGGATGTTCAAAACGTTACCACCGCTGCCATGGTAACCAATGGTAGGCGCATGTAACAAATGTGGGGCTGTCGTCATGTTTGAGCCCAAGGGCGGTGGAGGAAATGTGGGTAACGGGAAATGTGGGAAGCCCGGTGGGGGCACTGACATGTCAGGAAGAACTGTGGGAATGATAGGGTCCAATATAGGAGTGGCAATGAAGGGGGCGCTGTGTCCCGCTGTGGTCGCCATCGGATACGGCGTGGTGAATGATGCTGATGTTGAAGACTGTGGTTGTGTCATCGCTGTTTCTATTGATGCATATGATGTGGACGTTACAGCGACTGCTGCTGCTGACAACTCAGTGGAAGGTTTTGTCGTGTCCCTGCAAACAATATAAACAGGTGTCTAAACTAAGGACGAGGGAAACCAGTGAAACATAAAACAGATAATATTGAAACAACAAGAGTAACTAGAGTAACTTACACTTTTCTTTTTCTCAAAATAGTAATACACTTCAGACAAGTACATTCACTAGCATGTGTATGTTTTTACATCTAGAAGTGTTGACGCATGTGACAATGCATGTAGAGCAACCATGATTGTGGGCACCACATACTAAATACTTCTTAAAGGTTAATATTTGAATATGCAACATGTTTGATACCCAAAAGTAATTTGTAAGCTTCTAATTACACCAAGATGAAAAAAGTTCTTCTGTTTTATACAGTATATATTTTGTTGTTATAAAACCAATAAGTTCAAAAATGAACAAATATGATGTTTCACAAAATAAAACAAAGTGGCATATTATCATAGCAAAGCTTAGCACATTAACAATGCACCTGCATTTAATTGAATGTTTGACCTAAAGGTACACAACTTTCAGCAACACTCTATGTTCTGTATTTGGGTCGTGGCAAATGATGTCTTCAAGTATGCAAAACCTGAAAATTGCAAATTTTGAAGGTCCAATTGGTATTTGGCTTCCATCTGCCTGCCTCAAGAAGCTTCAATGTCTTGGTTTCCAGATTTTTTGGATATACAAATGCACTTACAAATCAGTGAACAATAATATGAAAACAAAATGTGGTTTAAACACTAATTGTTTTTATTGGTCATGTGAATACTAGTAAAGGTTATGTACAACCTACGGACGAGGTAAATAAAGTATCTTTTCTTAAAAATACCAAGGATAAACAACCAACGATAAACATCTAACTTGCGTGTTCTGCTGTGTCTTGAAAGAGTCCCCAGCAAAAAAATGTAATATGTTAATTTCGCAATGTTGTGGACGAACATTGTGATCGTCAGTAATACTTACCAAAGTACCCACAAACCGTTAGTTGGTACAGATGTAATGAGCGGCATCATGCGAAAATGGGTATTTTGTTAACCCTTTGAGCGCTGGAACCGGATTTTGAAGGCCTTTGCAAACAGTTTGGATCCAGATGAGACGCCACAGAACGTGGCGTCTCATCAGGATCCAAACTGTTTGCTATTCTGTTAGTATTCTTTGAAAAAAAATCGAAGAAAATGCTAATTTAAGAAATTTAGCAGACACCATTTTAGCAGACGACAAATTTCCCAGCATGCAAAGGGTTAAGATCGTATTGGGAATTTTGCTTCATACGGCCAGCGAAGCTTCATACCAGCCTGCGCATATTGCACAGTCTGGTCGGGAGGTTGCCTGTCTGCTAATGAGACCACAAAACCTTGCATGACTTTATAGCGGACAGCGTAGCTCTTGATCACACTGTGCAGGATGGTTTTGAGCTACGCTCGGCTCACATGGCATAAGAACCGTTTCTGCATGACGAGGGTCATAGGACCTGGCGTACTTACGCTGCTGTGACATGTGCACTGGGTTCCACATGGGAGCTACTGGNCAACTGCTATATGCCACCCTACCGGGGGCATAACAAACATATCCGCAATGTTCATCTACTGAAAAATACAATATAGCACCATCACTCAAACTCATCAGCAGCAGTAATATATTCACTGAGATAATCTGCTATGTATAAGACTAAGCCACAAAAGCTGTCAGAAGACTGTTATTTTTTTCTTAACCAAACCATTTTTACAATAGGCAAGTATTTTTTCTATTCAAGTAACACTGACCCTTACATCATGCATACCACATGAAACCCTAGCAAAGTCTTTTTTAATCAAGTCTGATTTTTAATATAAAATGTACATGACCTTGACCTTGACAGCACCCCCCATATGCAATCTAAAGCTGTGTCTGGAAATGATGTATTGATTTAGTTTCATTCCTATAATTTAATTTAATTTGTTGTAACTTTTTTTAGTGGAATCCAGTTTGCTTATTTGTTTCATAGTGACCTTGACCACACCATCCTATACGCTATCCCTACTGAGGGTAGAATAGCTTGCCTTGACCACACCCATCCTATATGCTATCCCTATTGAGGGTAAAATAGCTTGCCTTTTCTTCAAAAAGTCAAGCTAAAAAGCATTGTTTCGAAAACTCTAACAGCAGTTTTTTTTTCCTTCTTTGGAACATGCCAAATATCAGGTCTTTCTCCTCCAAAAGTGTTTTTCCAAGGACTCCCTTTTGCATATATAAACAAAACTGTAAATAGTATTTGCAAACAATCATGAAGATTCTAGAAGATCAAACGTTGTCATATCCATGTGCTTGTGCTTGATTCCCCATGACTGGGCCCGAAGCATCTTGCTTAGTCACCAGACGTTATTAGACTGCACTTTTGGGGGCCGTTTCATTAGACATCTTACAACAAATATAGAATACGATACGAATTTCAAAGAAACATTATTTTAAAAGATCTTAAGATATTTTTGCTAATTTCCAGTAAAACCATTTATTTCATCATTGTCTTACCCATGGCTTATATCTTGCGGAACTATTTTTCAACAGCTTGTATATTTTCAGTTTTAAAATTTCAGTCGTAACTTAAGATTGTCGTACGATCTTTGATGAAACGGCCCCTTGGTTCACAAATGTAGCAAAACAATTATGATTTTTATGAGTTGCTATCTACACATTTCTCATAAATCTTTATTCCAAGAAAGTGGACAATTGTGTGAAAGTATGTAGCTAAAACAACAGTCTTTGTAAATTTTAAATTTTAAAAGATAATCGTTTCAAAATGGTGATAAACACATATGGTTTGATTTATGTGTCGCGTTCTGAGAAAACTGGGCATAATGCTNAAACAGGCCAATGCACTGGTATGGGCCCAGACCGAGACATTGAAACAGGCCAATGCACTGGTATGGGCCCAGACCTAGACATTGAAACAGGCCAATGTACTGTTATGGGCCCAGAACCAGACCTACCCTGTATCTTGCTGACGCCCTTGAATGCCTCCATGTTGATGTTCAGTTCCAACATGACCTCCACACTGGTCGGGGGCCCCTCCAGCTCAGCTATCTCCCGGCTATACTGCTCTATCAGTGACTTGGCACGTGCCTTGTCTGTCTTGATCACGGTGTAGATGGCACTGTATTTCTCACGGTAGTTGCTCTTCTTCTGTGTCAGTGAACATTTTTAAAGTTAAGCGCGAAACAAATGTTTCTTCTTATAAATTATAAATTAAATATGGGTGTTTCAAATTTAACCTTTGAATTGAACATACAGGGATTTATTTTGTTTTGTGTGATTTGATACATGGCCATTGTAACCGCATTTAAAGCACATCACAGCGTTCTATTGACCTACTTACCATTTGTGTCTGGGTTTTTTGAACAGCAATAGTATAAAGCTAAACATGTCAGAAATAATTGTGCAAGTTTAAAAATAGATGATGATGTCCAGACCAAAATGTTTAGGGATACCATATATGATTAAAACAATCACGTATGCAGTACAACGTTAACCCATTTACACACCATGTAGTTTAGCCGATGCACGGTGGAGGTGACATGGTCCAGGATGTTCTTCCACTGTAGTCGCTGCTGACACATGAAGCACAGGAACCAGGGCTCCAGCTTAACATCTGGCTTCTGGAACTCGGTCACCCACTGCATACCTGCAAACACAGCAAAAATAGTTACGTAATTTTGTCACATTATTTTTTCCAGCCATTCTCATGTGTTTATTAAAGAATTGAAAAAAACTTTTCTGCATATCATCTGTGTATAAACTGTTGGGAAAATAATGCCGATGGCATATGTGCTTATATTAAGGTGTAATTTTTCCAACATATGAAATGCAGAAAATGCTGCACTCTTGTAATAACGAGGTAACTTGTATAAAAGCTGCAATTATTTAAACTATAAGGAGCCACACAAACTTTAATTCCCTGGCATACAAATCTCATTTCATTTTTGGTTTCATCTTCAGCCCACAGCATAAGGTGAACGATCCAACCAAACAATGATGTCTTTTCACTATTGACATTTGAAAACCATCTTCACGTTAGATTCTTGCAATACGATGATGTCATTTTGCCACGAGTCCATAAAAAATAAGAATTGTCAAGAGTATTTATGAGTTAATTTGCATTTGCAGTGGGTTTGTTTAAGAAATGAAACACAGGCCACGTAAGCGAATTATTTAATTAGAATGCAGCTTTTATGAGAAATTCTAACAGTTGTAATTATTCCTCTAAATAATAACAAGAGATGTGATTGTCAGAAACACAATGTCCCCTACTGCGTTGCTTTGATTTTTTTTTTTTACCTTTGACCTTGAAGGATGACCTTGACCTTTCACCACTCAAAATGTGCAGCTCCATGAGATACACATGCATGCCAAATATCAAGTTGCTATGATCAATATTGCAAAAGTTATGACCAAACTTTAACCTAGGTTAAAGTTTTGGACAGAATGACATACAGACAGACAGACATGCCAAAAACAATATACCCCCTTTTTAAAAAAGGGGGCATAAAAGCACAACAAGAAGGTCATTATTGTCCTATAGTAACAGAGTTTTTGATGTCCCATGATCCTGTTTGAAACAGGACCTAGATATGGTCCAGACAAACATTCAGACTAGGCTACATCATAATTACGTAAACAAATAACGCTTTTCAGTTTTATTTTTAAAGATCTGAACTGATTGCCAACTTTCATACCCTATCTGTCAAAATAAATGCTTGCAAAGTTTCATTGAGATTTGGACAATGCTATTGCCTATAGTATTCACAAGTATTTTTTCCTGCAAGATTTGACCTGGTGTTTGATTGATTGTTTGATAAATGAGGTTTTTACAGTAGAAATAAGTTTTTCCTCTAAGATTTAACCTGGTGACCTAGTTCTAAATATTAGTCAATGTTTTGTTAATGTCTCCATTACCACAACAAACCTCACTGGCTAAGGAGTAAAAGATAATTGTCATCTGAACCTTACTTCATCACACATTCCAGAAATATGTAGCTTAGATGTTATAAAAACGTCGACATGCCATCTATACAGAACTAAGATAGAAGAAAATTGTATTCATGAAATTTACAACAAAGAACATCCATCTAGAACATAAATGTTTTGTACCTATGACTGGACATCGTTGGAAGAACCCTGAGTAGACTGTGATAAACTTTGACTTCCTGGTGCTTTTGATGATGGACTGGTTCTGGATTTTGTCTTGCAAAATACCTGCAAAAATGTGTGCATTCATTTAAATACCAGTTGGCAATTAAATACCATTATACATCAAACGATTATCAATGCCTGACAAGCAAGTATAATTGCATGTCAAGTAAGTATGAAGGCTTGTCAAGTTGCTGATAAAAAAGGGCTGCATTGAAAACAAAAGCAAACAAGAAATGTGTCCACCCGAAACGGATGCCCCCAACTCCAACTTTGTCACTACATAAAAGCATAACCATGTAAAATGTTCCCTACAGTTGGATGAAACCCAGGATTAATGCCCAAGTTTACACAGCTAAAGTAGTAAAGGATTGCATGCCTTTACATTTTGATACAGTTTGATGAAAGTCAAATGAAAACATTGATTAATAGAGTGGACAATGCTAAACAAGAGTGCTTAACTGTCACAAAATACGCCTTTTTGAGGGTTGGGGATACTTTGGTGAAGATCGGATGATAACTACTTGAATTAGAGAGCGGAAACCATGCTGAATGTTAAAAACGCACTTATTGACCCTGTGTCCTAGTTTTTGACCCGGCATGACCCATGTTCGAACTTGGCATAGACATTATCTAGATACATCTTTTGGTCAAGTTTGGATGAAAACTACTTGAATTAGAGAATGGACACCATGCTGAATGTTTAAAACGCCCTATGTGACCCCATGACCTAGTTTTTGACCCGGCATGACCCATCTTCGAACTTGGCCTAGACATCATCTAGATACAACTTCTGACCAAGTTTGGTGAAGATCGGATGAAAACTACTTGAATAAGGGGACACGAAAAGTGTGACGCACGGACAGACTGACCGACCGACGGAGAGTGCGAAATATATATGCCTCCTGTTGTGGGCATAAAAAGGAGCAGAAATGCTGAAATTTAACTGTATATATTTTCTGTTTATGGACAAATGTATTCTTATGGGACATTTAATTGAATGGGTTAATTCTGGGCCAATAGTAAGGTTCAGAATGCCTGTCAACTTTGTTTAGCATCAACTTTGTTAAGACCATCACCCAATATTTTAAGATTTTTAATGTTTTGCCTTAGGTTGCGTTGTATGGGCAGTTGGACCAGTGGCTCAAATCAGCAGATGTACTTAACCCTTTGCATGCTGGGATATTTGTCGTCTGCTAAAATGTTGTCTGCTGAATTTCTAAAATTAGCATTTTCTTTGATTTATTTTCTAAGACCACTATCAGAATAGCAAACAGTTTGGATCCTGATGAGACGCCACGTTCTGTGGCGTCTCATCTGGATCCAAACTGTTTGCAAAGGCCTTCAAAATCCGGTTCCAGCGTTCAAAGGGTTAACAATGAGGAATTTTTCAGACTGGAAATAATACAATTTGTTGCGCCAACATCATCATGTATGCGGTCAATATAACAATTCCCAGAAAATAAAATCCGGGAGTGCTTGAGTAAATTCTTGAATATTCTTTCTGAACAAAATTTGTATTGCCTTTTCAAGAGGCTACAGTCCCATATTAAATACCAAATAGATCTTCAACACATTGAGCCCTATGTCCATAATGCTTGTAATTTCTTAAAAAGCTGTAAGTGGGACCTTGGACTTTGCCAAAGGGGCACAGGACTTGCGCATGACTTGCCTCCTCCACATGGTGAATATTTGTGGTTAATTATCTTTAAAATTGCATGATTAATAATGAAGTTACAGTGAGACAAATAGTATTAGACATTTGTGGCGTGTTCTGAGAAAACTGGGCAAAATGCTTGTGAGTAAAGTGTCATCCCAGATTAGCCTGTGCAGTCCGCGACAACACTTTCCGCCTAAATTGGATTTTTGCTAAGAAGAGACTTCATTTAAACAAAAAAATGTCATAAAAGCGGAAATTGTCGTCCATGATTAGCCTGTGCGGACTGCACAGGCTAATCTGGGATGACAATTTACGCACAAGCATTTTGCCCAGTTTTCTCAGAACACG
>VMBQ01000408.1:101777-135572 GCA_007657795.1 Dreissena rostriformis | reverse complement strand
TTTTTTTTTTTTTTAATTTTAAACTTATTATTAATGCAGTGTATGTAATGATGTATCCTACTTTTCTTATTGGTTCTTCTCCAAGCCCTCTCGGTCTGTGCGACCTTAGAAACCAGGGTCCCGCGCCCAACCTTCTTGGACAGCACCCGTATCTTGTCGACCAAGACTGACTTAAGGTCTCGTCTGTGCTTCAAATCATTCCACACCTGGGGATGATTAGCTTTCTGGAACCAAAAACAAACAACTCATTTTAATGAAAGCATAAATCAATAAGCATCTATGATTAAAGTGGGTCAAGCTTTCAATTGTATAATATATAAAATCGCCGTGGCGTAGAGGATATGGTGTCCGCCTAGCGATCGGGAGGTCACGGGTTTGATCCCCACAATCGGAGCGTTCTTTAGAGCTCCCTCAAAGACACCAAGAACTGGTTCTTGTCCCAGGAAACGGACTCGATGGCGTTTCAAAAAAGCCTTAGGCTTTTGATGCAATCAAGCTAAAATAAATAGGTTTAAACTAATTGTATAATTCTTAATAAGTTTTCTGACATCTTTAAGTATCAGCAGGACATGGTGAACTAATTTGCATCCCCTGAAAGCACATCATGTTTTGTTTAAAGAAATACAAAAAAAAATGCAAATTGGGACAATTATAACTCAGAAAATACAGAGATCCATGTGATCTAGGAAGAGGACTGCACAGTGTAATTTCCTTTGAAAGATGCCACTAAGAACCATAAATTAATAGGCAGAGAAGTCTGATAAACCCTATCTGGGTTTCAAGGGGAGACATATCTGGGAAAACTGGACTTAATGTATGAGTGTTAAGTGTCATCCCAGATTAGCCTGTGTACTTTGCACAGGCTAATCAGAGACGACACTTTCTGCCTAAAATGGATTTTTGCTAAGAAGAGACTTTCCTTAAACAAAAAATACCATAAAAGCGGAAAGTGTTGTGCCTGAATAGCCTGATCAGATTGCACAGGCTAATCTGAGACAACACTTTACGTTCATGCATTAAGCCCAGTTTTCCCAGAACACGACTAATCAAATGATAAGTAATCCACCTTACCAGGTAGGCTATCCGATGACGCCTGCCAACAAGATGGTACATAATGGTGCTGGCCCCACACAGGCTCTTGCACAGAGAGCACGAGTACTTGCATTCCTCAGCCATTAACGGATGCATCAGCTCCTTGATAAAATCCAAACCTGAAATGTTTATAAGGGTTCCTTGATAAAATCTAAACCTGAAATTGTTATACCATGAAATTTGACTAACCTGTCCTTGATAAAATCCAACCACAAAATGTGTATAACATTTTCTTTATAAAATCAAACCGTGAAATTTGTGTAAAATTTCCTTGATAAAATACAACCCTGAAATGTGTATAACGTTTCCTTGATAAAATCCAACCCTGAAATTGTTATAACATTTCCTAGATAAAATCCAAACTTGAAATTTGTATAACGTTTTCTTGATAAAATCCAACCCTGAAATGTGTATAACCTTTCCTTGATAAAATCCAACACTGAAATTGTTATAACATTTCCTAAAAATCCAACTTTGAAATTTGTATAAAATGTTCTTGATAAAATCCAACCCTGAAATGTGTAAAACGTTTCAAAAAATAACCCTGAAATTCCTATAACGTTTCCTTGATAAAAGCCAACCCTGAGATAAGCGTAACTTTTCCTTGATAAAATCCAACACTGAAATGTGTATAATATTTCCTTGATCAAATCCAACTTTAACATTTTAATAAAGGTTCCTTGATACAGTATTATGCTGCATTTAGTTTAACAAATCACTGACATAGATTGAGATGACATAGACCCTGAAATTAGTACAAAATTTTGAAATAGTTCCTTTATAAATTATGTTAGTATAAACTTGTTCTTAAAATCAATAATATCAATAGATCTTTGACAAAGTCAGTCCATGCAACTTAGTATCAACTACCATAATCGATGAAGCAGTTCCTTTACATAATCTGACCCAGTTTTAAAAAGTTCTTGATATAGTTTGAAGTTATTATTTAATATAATATAACCTTGAAATACATACAAATAGGTCATTTGTAAATTATATAGTATTAGGTTACAATTTTCTTTAAATAAGTGAATTTAAGAGTCAACAATTCCTTGATAAAGTATAACAAGCAATTTAGTGTCAACAATTTCTAGATATAGACTTCCTTTGAAATCAAACTGATATCAACTATTCATTCATATAATATAACCCTGCATCTGCCCATGGGAATGTGTTAAGCCATTCAGTAAGCTAAAATATAATTTGCATTGTCCTGTCTGGTTGCATGTTTGTAAATCATAAAGCATATCAGTTCATTTGAGCCTCGCTCTGGGAAATCAGGGTATAACCCTTTGCATGCTGGGAAATTTGTCGTCTGCTAAAATGTCATCTGCTGAATTTCTAAAATTAGCATTTTCTTCAATTTTTTTTCAAAAAATACTATCAGAATAGCAAACAGTTTGGATCCTGATGAGACGCCACGTTCTGTGGCGTCTCATCTGGATCCAAACTGTTTGCAAAGGCCTTCAAAATCCGGTTCCAGCGCTCAAAGGGTTAATGCATGTGCGTTAAAATGTTGTCCCAGATTTGCCTGTGCAGTCTGTGAGGGCACTTTCAGCCTAAACCGGATTTTGGCACAGAAGAGACTTCATTTATATGAAAAAATACAATAAAAGCGGAAAGTGTTGTTCCTTATTAGACTGCAAAGGCTAATCTGGGACAACACTTTATGCACGTACATTAAACCCTGTTTTCCCGGAGCAAGGCTCATTTGCATGATAATTATTTTTTCATAAATTATAATAATCCTACCCACCCACGATACACGTGTCCTCTGCGCCTGTCTGCTCGTACGTCTGGCAGATCTGGTCAAACTGGGACAGGTACACTATCTGCTCTGTCACGGGCGGAATGCCAAGCTCCTCTGAGCCTTCAAGGGGTGGAGCTGTAATAAACAAAGGTATTTATTCACACTTTCACTAAGGGTTATATATAGGAAGAAGCCCAAGAGCCCTGGGCCCTTTCTGAGAAAACTCCTTTGTCTTCTATTAAAAAGGACTGAAAGAACAAATATGGGGAATTTTGAACAAATGTTTAGCAATAAATGATTCTACATTATTATCCAATCATTTTCCGATCGTTATTGGATAGTTGTTTATTTCATACAATAGAGCTGGTTATTTATTTTTGCAAATTACAATGAACACTAAGTTATGTTTTTTTTTTTAACCCTTTGCATGCTGGGAAATTTGTCGTCTGCTAAAATGTTGTCTGCTAAATTTCTTTTTAACTTAAACCTATTTACTTTAGGTCGATTCCATCGAAAGCATTAGGCTTATTGTAACGCTCTCGAGTCCGTTTCCTGGGACTAGAACCAGTATCATACTTGGTGTATTTGGAGAAGATCGAAGGAACGCTACCGTGGTGTTCGAACCCATGAACTCCAGATCGCTAGGCGGACACCATATCCACTCACCACGGCAACCTTTTTTGCCATCTGTAATAAACTGTGACTACCTAGCCCATGAGCTTGTATTAGAGGACACAACAAGCCTAAGGTGCCCAATTTATCGTGATAATTCATGCATTAATATTGTAGGAAAGGCTAGTTTTTCATATCCTTTTACCAGGTACAGCCACAGGTTTGGTGTATTTCTTCTTGCCCTTGTTGTCCACAGGATTGAGCATATGTAAAACTTTCACAGCGCCACGTCCCTTTTCCCTCTCTATTTTGCGGCCCTCATAGTTTAACCTTGCCTGTAGCTGCTTCTTGATTGCAATCATTCCTATGGATTCGTGAAGATCAGGATAGTGCTTTTTCTGCAAACATGTAAGCATGAGCCTCGTTTTGGGAAAACTGGGCTTAACCCTTTGCATGCTGGGATATTTGTCGTCTGCTAAAATGTTGTCTGCTGAATTTCTAAAATCGTCATTGTCTTCACTTTTTTTCAAAGACAACTATCAGAATAGCAAACAGTTTGGATCCTGATGAGACGCCACGTACTGTGGCGTCTCATCTGGATCCAAACTGTTTGCAAAGACCTTCAAAATTCGGTTCAGGCACTGAAAGGCTTAATGCATATTTGTAAAGTGTTGTCCAAGATTAGACTGTACAGTCTGCACAGGCTAATCTGGAACGATTAACAAATAACAATATGCATTAAGCCCAGTTTTCTCAGAACAAACTAATGTATACTTGAATTTGGCAACTAAATCTATATCTAATTTAATGCAAAAACTACATTCTAAATCATGGACTTGTGTTTTAAATGAGTGTACCTATAATGTATAAGGGTTTGTGCACGTTTGTGAAATGCTTTTTTTTTAACAATTAGGTCAAGGCTGTCCTAGTCTTCATAAATTCAGTTTGTAAAATTAAAATAAATATTTATGTTCACAGTAAGTATGTGTCATGTTCTGAGAAAACTGGGCATAATGCTTGTGCGTAAAGTGTCATCCCAGATAAGCCTGTGCAGTCCGCACAGGATAATCAGGGATGAAAATTTCCGCTTTATGGAATGAAGTCTCTTCTTAGCAAAAATCCAATTTAGGCGGAAATTGTCGTCCCTGATTAGCCTAAGCGGACTGTACAGGCTAATCTGGGACGACACTATACGCACATGCATTATGCCCAGTTATCTCAGAACACGACTCGTATTAAAACATCCAAGCTGACCATATAGAGCATTTAAATTCTAACCGTGGTCACTACCACCTGCATTAAGCAACTACCTCCATAAGAGCGTGATACGGTCTTTCAAAACATCATGTTATATTCCATTTATAAAATATAACTTTTGGATACATAAATGATCAAATATTCACAAATTATAGACAAAAAAATGACATAATTTATGTACATATATGACACAAGTTAATAATATGGGTTGGGAATATGGCATATATAAGAGTAGTTTGAAAGTTTTCCAGACATTGCTCATAATAAAGATGTAAATGCAAAAATTAAAATAAAATTTAAGCAATTCATACTTTGATATAATATATACATTTCTCAATGTAACCAGACGTTGCAAATGAAAACTTGAAATCATTTGAAAGCCCTTTTTTGAGAAATACAAGGGAAACAACTTCAAATAGCCTCATTTGATTTGGCTGGTTATAATGCTTGGTCTCCAGTTTAAGCTTATTAAAATGTTCAGAAAGTTTGGTGACAATAAGATGAAATCAGTTTGAGCAAGTGAGCATAAATCATCCAAGAAACATTTTTTGAAAAATTCTAGGGTCTTAACTCCAAAGAGCCTGATGAGATATGGCTGGTTATTGAACCTGGTCGATGCAAACTTAAGTCATCAACCGGAAACCACCAGTTCGACCTCGCCTGCCAACCAAACCCCAATATAATAACCAGGATATCCAACTACCTTCAAAACCTGGTTAAACTAGAACTCTGCGAGTTGCATGTGTCGCCTGATGGTAATGGGTTTACCAAGAAATCTAAGTCCAAAATAAGGTCAAGGTCAAAATGAGGTTGGGTGATGCTGGTGTGTGCAGGGTGATGAGAGACAACATCCATGCAAGTATCAAAGCTCTGTAGCAAGCGGTATTGATGTCAGACGAAACGTTCAAAATGGGTTAATCAAGATTTTTGTACGGACGGACAGGACAAACGCTACATGTGTATATGCCTTTCGCATCATAGATGCCGGGGGCATAAGAAAAATCTATAAAAAAATAATGTTTAAAGTAAAGCTGAAGACATAGTAGTTATGAACCTTTTTTGGGTCACGGATTTCCAAATCTAAACGCGGACCCTAAGTTCAAGGTCACAGGGGTCAAAACTTTTGTTCGTATGGAAAGGCCTTGTCCATATACACATGCATACCAAATATGAAGGTTATATCTCAAGGGACATAGAAGTTATGAGCATTTTTCGAAACCTAAACGCAAAGTGTGACGGAAGGACAGACAGACAGACAGACGGACAGTGCGATCACTATATGCCACCCTACCGGGGGCATAAAAATTAAAATAACATTTAAGCAATTCATACTTTGATATAAAATATACATTTCTCAATGTTACCAGACGTTGCAAATGAAAACTTGAAATCATTTGAAAGCCCTTTTTTGAGAAATTCAAGGGAAACAACTTCAAATAGCCACATTTGATTTGGCTGGTTATTATGCTTGGTCTCCAGTTTAAGCTTATTAAAATGTTCAGAAAGTTTGGTGACAATAAGATGAAATCAGTTTGAGTTAGTGAGCATAAATTATCCAAGAAACATTTTTTTTTTTAATCTAGGGTCTTAACTCCAAAGAGCCTGATGAGATATGGCTGGTTATTGAACCTGGTCGATGCAAACTAAAGTCATCAACCGGAAACCACCAGTTCGACATCGCCTGCCAACCAAACCCCAATATAATAACCAGGATATCCAACTACCTTCAAAACCTGGTTTAATTAACTAGAACTCTGCGAGTTGGATGTGTCGCCTGATGGTAATGGGTTAACCAAGAAATCTAAGTCCAAAATAAGGTCAAGGTCAAAATGAGGTTGGGTGATGCTGGTGTGTGCAGGGTGATGGGAGACAACATCCATGCAAGTATCAAAGCTCTGTAGCAAGCGGTATTGATGTCAGACGAAACGGTCAAAATGGGTTAATCAAGATTTTCTTACAGATGGACAGGACAAACGCTATGTGCCTTTCGCATCGTAGATGCCGGGTGCATAAGAAAAATCTATAAAAAAAAATAATGTTTAAAGTAAAGCTGAAGACATAGTAGTTATGAACCTTTTTTGGGTCGCGGATTTTGAAATCTTAACGCGGACCCAAAGTTCAAGGTCAAGGTCACAGGGGTCAAAACTTTTATGCGCATGGAAAGGTCTTTTCCAGATACACATGCATACCAAATATGAAAGCAATATCTGAAGGACACAGACATTATGAGCTTTTTTTGAATCGCGGTCGCAGATTTCGAAACCTGAACGCGGACCCCCAAGATAAAAAATTTCATGCGCATGGAAAGGTGTTGTCCAGATACACATGCGTACCAAATATGAAAGCAATATCTTAAGGGACACTGTAGGTATGATCCTTTTTCGAATCGCGGTCGCAGATTTCGAAACCTGAATGCAGACCCTAAGTTCAAGGTCACACGGGTCAAAACTTGTATGCGCATGGAAAGGTCTAGTTCAGATACACATGCATACAAAATATGAAAGCAATATCTGAAGGGACATAGAAGATATGAGCCTTTTTCGAAAAGTGTGACGCCGCGGATGCCACCGCCGCCGCCGCAGACAAAGTAACACCTATATGTCCCCTGACCATAGTCAGGCGACACAAAAACTACAGTACTTACAAAGAATGCCAGCTTGTGCGGTGATCCCATGATGTGTCGTAGTATGACCTTGTGACTGCCCTTGTTGTTACACAGCTTGCAGATGTAGTGCTGAGGAATCTTCTCATTGAAGTCATGGAATTCATAGATGTCCTCCAGACCTGCAATACACGGCCAGTATTCACAAAAATCCTAAGTGAAAACCTAACTTAAGTTGCACTTAATTGACATTTTAAATCAAATTTTCATTTCAAAGTGGAATGAAAATCTTTCAAAGGCTATAGGAGATATGAAATGGACATGACAATGGGAGCTCAAACCATTGACCTCAAAATACGACATTTACTTTGAGCTGACATGACTGATGTATAATATAATTGGAACGAATGTTCTGCAACTTCTGAGCAAATGTCATGAACATTAAGCAAGTTTCATGATAGCTAATAACACAAGAACAAATGCTCCCAGCAAGTTTCGTTTAGATTTGGCAAAACCCAAAATAGCTCATCATAGATCATTGGAAAATCTGTTTTGATCAAGTGTCATGGTGGTTTGGCAAGATTTGGCAAGATTCGAAAGAATCTTTGGAACAAAATTGATCATTTGAACAAGTTTCTAGAATATTTGTTAAGATTCAACATAACTTTTATATCGTTCAATTTAAGTTTTATATGGATGCGATAAGTTTTGAAATGTCTCTAGTATCATTATAACAGATGTTCGGAGCAAGTTTCATGAAAATTAGACAGTATATGTGGTCTTTAGAGATTCTAAGGTCAACGGTAATGATGGAGGCCAAAAAGTGAGCACCAATGGCATACTGTGCATAACTGAACAAAATAGTTGTATTTAACATCAAAAGTTTGTCAAATAAGGCGTTAACACAGTTTTTTATGAAGAAATATGGAAAGAACCAAGAAATGGTTGTCAGTATGAACATTTATGCACAACATTTGAAATTTCAGGCTGTCAAGTGACCTTTTTTCAAAAAGTAGGACAAAATAGGAACTACTTTTGCAAAAAAAGTAGGAAAAAAGTAGGAACTTTTCCCTCAAAAGTAGGAATACCTAAGTCTTACCAGAGTCATGATAACACAGTATTTCTGTACTCACTATACATTACATCGTGCACTGCATCTGGTTGAGGCCTAACACCCATATCTAACTGTCACTGGCAACTTAAAATGTTTTTTTTATTGATTAAAGACACAGATACAAACAAAATTAAGTATTATATTATGACAATTTACCCAAGTTATCAAATTAAAAAACAAATATGACAAGATGGAGGTTCCAACAGAAAATCAAAATTCTCTAAAAGTATATATAGGATTATAAGTTGCCATGCTTTTGTACACTGCAGACTTCTCAGACATACTTGTAAGCATACATGTAACTAAGTATTTTGCAATAAAGAAAGCATTGTTCCTAGGTATTACAGTGTATATATATTTTCCACTGTTGTCCAACTTCTCCAACCATGAATGTTTAAACTTTGTTTTCCCACTAGGCATTTTAGCACTTATAGTGTATCTATGATAATTAAGCTTCAAGCAATGCTACTCTGTTAAAGAAGTATAATTAGATGCTGTTCATTTTGGTGTATCATCAATTAAGTGGTTAGAGGTCTTCTGTGTATGGATATAAAAATGGTAATATATAGTGCATGTTATATCCTTAAGCAGAAGACCAAATTTATTTAGTGATACACCAACTTGTTGTACATGTACAAGATTAATACTAGTATATAAAGCAGTGTCAATGCTCTGCTACATCTACATTTTGAAACCTTTAAATTAACAATAGGGTGCAGTTATAATGACTTAAGTAACATTCAAAATGACTGGTCATTGCATAGCAGATTATGCAACTGGAGATAGGACCTGACATCTTTTATGACATCATTGATTGGTCAATGAAACAATTGCACTACATTGTTTATTCCACTTTCAAATAATGGTTTTTACATCATTGATGACGTCGCGGGAGTGTAATAATGCCGTTTAATATTTTTAATACTACGCTGCAACACCTTGAAGTTACCTCACTAGCTATGGCATCATCAGAAAATGTATCAGGCATTTAGGCTCTGTGCATTTATCTTTAAGTTCTCAACATGATGTACCTATGATATC
This sequence comes from Dreissena rostriformis, assembly GCA_007657795.1. Taxonomy (NCBI): domain Eukaryota; kingdom Metazoa; phylum Mollusca; class Bivalvia; order Myida; family Dreissenidae; genus Dreissena; species Dreissena rostriformis. The sequence continues at coordinate 126,104 of VMBQ01000408.1, read as the reverse complement.
AATAGAACATCATATCCGTTGTCATGTAATATGGAATTTATTACATTCATTATTTGCAAAGCATCAGTTTTATCTTTTTTAAATAACTTGTGAAATAAATTCCATATTACATAACCACTCATACAATACATGTATCTCTATTAGTATATCTCTACATTCCAAACAGCAATATCATGTAAACATGCATAAGGTTTGGTCAAATTGTTGTCGATGGAAACAAGATAAAACTGGAATAAACAATGGGTTCCCTCAGCTCTTGCATCACTGGGAACTGTGTAAGGTTATAGATAACATAGATAGGTTTATTCGGCACATACATGTTAAATAATAACATTTACAATTTTTATAGAAGCTTCATAAAAATTAACTTAAAAACAAACACATATATTGAGCACAAAAATATCACAGATTAAATTAACTTCATGAGGTATAAATTTGAAATACATTTAAATGTTAACGTTCTGTGTTTCAGATGAACCTTGAGCACTATTGCATTAATCAATTTGGTATTTTAGACTGATAACTATTAGTTTATTAGTGTGATATACGGACATGTAGTGCCAGGAAAGCCCTTGAAAGTCTTGAGACTTATTTCCAAAGGGGTCCTTTACATTACTGCTTCTTATAGCACATAAACTAAATTGAAGCTAGCTACAAACATATTTTAAGTGTTATTAAATAAACTATTTCATAATTTATAATGGTGTATTTAATAATTTATAATGGTGTTAGCAAATCCATAGTTCGTGAAATGAATATACGACTAACAATTTGAGCGAGCACTGGATTTTATAAACTCATTAAAAAACAAACAACAAACAACAAAAACAGGGGATATCCAAACAACCTCAACCCTATAGGTACTTGTTAAGAAAGTGTTTTTTGGCTTCTTTTTTGAAATTGAAGTGATTAGTTAAAACACCATTATAATAAAAAGTTGAAGCTGTTGCTGACTTTATGTCAGGAACATAGAAATTACACTTGCTCTTTCTTGTGCAGTAGCTATGAACAACGGATTTTTTTAATAAAGTTTTCTTTCATATACACTGGACATTTGTCATAACAAATTTTATGTACATGATTTAGACTCAGTTGTTTGACTCTATCATTAAGTTTTAACATTCCTAGTTTGTAAAAATCTGAGCAGGTCCCTGGTTCTTGGTGGAACATTTAAAATGAAGCGCACAACCTTGTTTTGAGTTATTTGTAATTTAGACTTAAGAGTTTTCCCTTAGTTATTATACTAGGCCGAACATGCATAGTCAAATTAGCACTGAATTAATGAATAAGATAGGGTTTTCCTGGTGTTAAAATCGAGTACACTGTTGTGTTTATACAAAAAGGTAGTGAAGTCTGCAGTGTACAAATGCTAAGGAAGTAAACAAGGCACTATTGTTACTTTAAAAAAAAACTTTTGTCAATAATTTCAAAAGTTACATAAGAAATAAATATCTATGCTTGTAAACCTAAAGAGGTGCTAGCAGACAGTCAGCATGGGTTGTCAGGTCTACAGTCATGCCATAGATTCATTCATCTTGCAAGTTTACTAAATAAACTCTTAAAAAAATAATTTTTTCTCCATTGAAAATGAAAAAGTAGGAATAGTAGGAAGATTTGGTAAAAAATAGGAAAAAGCAGGATCCTGATGAAAAAGTAGGAAAAAGTATGACCGCTTGACAGCCTGAAATTTAAGACAAAAACAATATTGTTCCTTTGTTTTTGCAACAACAAAGGAACAAATTTCACACATTTTCACTACAACGTTGAGGCAATGCACAGAAAGTAGGGGCCTTGTTAGAAGATAGCCTAACTACTAAAACTTGTGTGGTCATTAACCCTTTGAGCGCTGGAACCGGATTTTGAAGGTCTTTGCAAACAGTTTGGATCCAGATGAGACGCCACAGAACGTGGCGTCTCATCAGGATCCAAACTGTTTGCTATTCCGACAGTATTCTTTGAAAAAAAATCTAAGAAAATACTAATTTTAGAAATTTAGCAGACAACATTTTAGCAGAAGACAAATTTCCCAGCATGCAAAGGGTTAACAATGAAATAATTGCTATGGCCATTCTTCCCCAACTTTTTACTCAAGCATTTTAGTGGTCAGTAACTGGCATAAATATGTGCACTAAGTATGGGTAAACCAGCTAACTCTGCAAAAGTATGAGTAGGTAAAGTGACCACCATGCCATGACTGATATACATGTACAGTTGACAACTGCAAAAAGACTCATAAAACAAAACAAACCAACCTAAAAGTGGCGATTCCAATGCAGTGTGGAATTCCTTATACAAGAGACATTCAACATTTCTGTCCACCACTGGCTCCTCATTCTTGCTGGTAGTTTCTGCATCAGTTGACTCATTATTCTCTTGGGACTCATTTTCACCTTTGTCACATTTCAAAGGTTTGGGCTCCAATGAGCTACCATTGTCTGCTTTTGTCAAATCTACGTCCACCTTGTTTTCGCCCTGTAAATGACGACGTTTAGAGTCACAACATTTACATTTCAACTGTTACTCAATAATATACAACAAAAATTATTATAAAATCTTAAGTGAAGAATCTTTACAAAAAACATACAGGTTCAAAATAATACATGGACGAAAACACAGAATACCTTGCTGTCACTCTCTTTTTTTTGATCTTGATCAGTGTCCTTTGACTTTGACCGGTTGCTACCACGTGACCTTTTTCGTTCCGGTGACCTTGACCTCTTTTTATAATTTGGTGACCTTGAACGACGTCTACGCTCAGGCGTTCTTGACCTGCGATACTCTCCTGATCTGATTCTTGGTCTGATTTGTTCACGGTTTCTGATTCTTTCACGTGATCGTGATCTACGACCCCGTTCATGTTCACGATCAGGGAGTCTTCTGTCTACATCTTAAAGAAAAAAACAAAAAATATAATTCATAAATCAAATAAACAACATGAAATGTGTCCACCATCCATGGTACACTGATGCCCCTGCACAATGCACCTGGACAAATAAATGAGTGTTGTTTGGATAATTATCATGTCAATGTATTATCGTCAACACAGGTTAGTCTCTTAAATTCACTGACTCACAAATCCCTCGAGGGACTACAGTTAGACTTTGCCTCGTACCTCTGCGTTTCTGCGTTGTTATCAGCACAGACTCCAACATCTCACTCTTCTCCTCACCATTGACAGAGTACACACGGAACAGGTAGTCTGTCCCAGCCTGCAGTCTGAAACAGCGAAAGAAAACATGCAGTTGTATAATTATGATGTTATTGAATGTCTAAGTGGAAAAAGGGCTATACTTTATATCATCTCTACTGTACTGTAGGATGCTACAAATTGCACACGGACAGATTCATATGAGAAGGAACAATGCCTGCAAGTTTCAATGATGAATATTGAAAAGTGTAAGAGCCTTCTGACAAATTTGTGTCGATTGACAGATTAGACGTAAGGAAAATAGTTTATCTATTTTGAGTTACATTGACCTTGACCTTGATACAACTGGTCCCAAATGTAATCTTAAGCAAGGTATACATGTAAGCTTCCAACACACTAAATGTAAGCTTAACCCTTTGCATGCTGGGATATTTGTCGTTTGCTAAAATGTTGTCTGCTAAATTTCTAAAATTAGCATTTTCTTCGATTTTTTTTTTCAAAGAATACTATCAGAATAGCAAACAGTTTGGATCCTGATGAGACGCCACGTTCTGTGGCGTCTCATCTGGATCCAAACTGTTTGCAAAGGCCTTCAAAATCCGGTTCCAGCGCTCAAAGGGTTAATATCTTCATCCAAACTCAGCTTATTCAGCAGAACATGTTTTTTTTTCTTCTATTTTTTAGTAACAGTGTTATTCACTTGCCTAATTGAACTCCAAAGCTAGGTCTGCATAAAAGAAAAAACTTACAAACAAACTTTTAGTATTATACTTCCATCCAAACTAAAGCTTTTACCAAAAACCATAGATCTGCATAGACCTACAAAACAATTGCAGTGCCATATTTGTCCAAACTCAAGTTATTGAGCAGAAGCCTTTCTCTGTTTTTAGTTACAGTGACCAATACCTTGACCAAACATGCCCAAAATACATACCAATTCTAGGTCTACATGCAAGCTTGCTTTATCTCAAGTTTCATAAAGATGGGTCAATGGAAACTAAAGTTATCGAGTAGAAACCACATATTTGACAGGACCCACCCCCATAACCAAATTTATTATCCATGATTTTAACTTGAAAACAGGGTTATCAAGAGGGCCATGAAGACCGCTCCTGAGTTATTATATTGTCAAAGACTTGACCTAGTGAATAAAGTTTCATCAAGACTGGATAAAACATGTCGCCTCTAGAGTGGTAATGAGCTAAAAATTGACACTGCATGATGCGTGACATAAACCGATCTATAAAGCTCACTTTAAGCACTTTGTGTTCAGAAGAGCCAAAAAAACATACCCTGTTACTTCGAATTCATGGCGACTGGTCTGGCCGGCCCTAGCCCAGCTGGTCTCCCTGGCGTTCCTGTACTCTACCACGTACTTCCCAACCAGTTGCTCTTCAGCAGGTGTTCGCGTATGCCAATACAGCATCAGCCACGTGTAGTGGATCGAGCGCGCTTCCAACGGACCGAGGGGCTTAGGAGGGATCACTGTATGAGCATGCAAAGAATTTGAGTGTTGAGTGTTAAACTGCTGCATTNCTTTGAGCACTTTGTGTTCAGATGAGCCAAAAATACATACCCTGTTACTTCGAATTCATGGCGACTGGTCTGGCCGGCCCTAGCCCAGCTGGTCTCCCTGGCGTTCCTGTACTCTACCACGTACTTCCCCACCAGTTGCTCTTCAGCAGGTGTTCGCGTATGCCAATACAGCATCAGCCACGTGTAGTGGATCGAGCGCGCTTCCAACGGACCGAGGGGCTTAGGAGGGATCACTGTTTGAGCATGCAAAGAATTGGAGAGTTGAGTGTTAAACTGCTGCATTTATTTAACACGTCTATGTAAAATACAACAGTTTGACGCTGTCAACTCAAGAAGCTTTCAACTGACTCAAGGGCTTTGAAGGGATCACTGATTGACTAGTCTAACATTAACCCTTTGCATGCTGGGAAATTTGTCGTCTGCTAAAATGTTGTCTGCTAAATTTCTAAAATTAGCATTTTCTTTGATTGTTTTTCAAAGAATACTATCAGAATAGCAAACAGTTTGGATCCTGATGAGACGCCACGTTCTGTGACGTCTCATCTGGATCCAAACTGTTTGCAAAGGCCTTCAAAATCCGGTTCCAGCGCTCAAAGGGTTAACAGATATCAAGTCGAGCTAAAACTTATAATTTGAATTCCACCAAAACAGCTTCAGATACAACCAGTCTGCAAAATTAACCCATCGCCTGATCGCCAATGCGATGAAATCTCGTCTCTGGCGATAGAAAATTGAATATAGATCGCCTGAATTGCGATGGAAAAAAAAAACGAGAAAATAAACCAATAAATAATCAATTTACGCATTTCAGGTGTAAATTCTTACAATGACATCGCTTGGTTACTTCCCTTAGTTTTCTATCATAAGTGATCTCCCTTAGATGTTATAGAGAGTGTAAAGTCCAGCTCGCGTATTTAAAATGTCGTAATACTTTAGGGAAAACTGAACTTGCATTCTACGCCTATAAATGAAATAATTGTGCATTTAATTTTATTTTTTTTAGTGAAACAGTTGAATGTGTGTTATTAATAGCTTTGAAATTACGAAATAACCGTAACATTGTTTATCGATACCCTTGAGCATCGGCTTTGTATTTTTACTGGTAAATACTTGCTGCCAAGAATTACACTTTTATTGTTCTGCTAAGGTCAACAATGTTTAAACTGAAAGCTCTGACGTCTAGTTCTGTCCCTGTCTTTTCATATTAATGTCACTGTAAATTAACTCATTTTTTTATGGCTATGAAAAATTTCCTCTGGCTATGACATTTTCAAAGTTTCATAGCCACAATGGCTATGAAGACAAAAAAGTTAGTTTTGCAGACTGGATACAACAGTGACGCACACAATCCTAAAAAGGTATCTTATGAACCAAAGGGCTTTTTAGGTAAAACGCTTCACTATTGTATCCGCTGAACATTGTTTATATAAAATACAATAATTTTGTTCTCAACTGTAACAATTCATAATAATCATGCCAGTTAAAAGCAAGTGTAACATAAACAGTGGTGTGTATTGTTAAGGTCATACCAAAGCGTGAATGGAGAAGTATTATATTGAAAAAATAATGCCATATAATGATATATAAGAAATTTGCCTTCTACAAGTTTTAACTAATAAATTTGACAGTGATCTTTGTAGGTTCACCACACAATTGTTAATACCCATACATTTTTCTTTAATTTGGGAAGCACACGTAGTTTTACTATTTCTCGGGAGCAATAAGCGGACACACCTTGCACCCTGTTGCTGTGCTGACCCTGGGGCCTTGAAGGGCCTATGTTGGGGTTGTCAGTCAGGGTCCTATCTGAGGCCACATCTTGAGAGGATGAACCTGCCACACGGCTTGTATTGATACCTGCAGAGGCGTTTTAGATCCATGTCAGCGCTATCATTAGTCAAAATAGTCATTTGTAACTAAATACTCAGGTGTAGGCAAACAAAGTTGTTAACCCTTTGCATGCTGGGATATTTGTCGTCTGCTAAAATGTTGTCTGCTGAATTTCTAAAATTAGCATTTTCTTCAATTTTTTTCAAAGAATACTATCAGAATAGCAAACAGTTTGGATCCTGATGAGACGCCACGTTCTGTGGCGTCTAATCTGGATCAAAACTGTTTGCAAAGGCCTTCAAAATTCAGTTCCAGCGCTAAAAGGGTTAACATGTTCAGAACTTCTTACTTATAACATTCTTGTTTTCAAATGATGTTGCAATGTCTTATGATAAATGATCATTACCAGTATTATGACTCTAGTTTTGTGCAAATTGTGATGCATAGTTGGGTCACCATTCTTTAAGCCAATGCATGCTTTCTCAATAACCGAAATAGCCAAAAGCTTTCACTGTTAATTTTGTTAAATCACAGAAATTTTTAGCCACTAGATTCCAGAGTGGCTACTAAATTTGATCAAACACTTGCCATGGCATTATTTTACCGGAGTTGTAGTATGGTTTTGATATATTTATGTCATAATTCCCAGTGGTATTGAGAAATATCAGGGATTTAAAACTGGCAAATCACTTTGTCAAGCAGTAAAAAAGACAACCGTGAAAATTATATTTTTCCCTTTTTTTCTTTCCTGTTTCAATACAACAAACGAAACTGATATTAAATGATGCCATACTCAAAATTGTAAAATGTTATTGCGAAATGACAATATTATATTGACATCATAGCTTTCTTATTCCATCTGCACCACTGGTGAAAATTTCAATTCCTCTGAACCAGCCTGAAATAAAGTCTTCAAAACATGCAAATGAGTCGCGTTCTGAGAAAACTGGGCGTAATGCATGTGTGTAAAGTGTCATCCTAGATTAGCCTGTGCAGTCTGCACAGGCTAATCAGGGACGACACATTCCGCCTAAACTTGATTTTCGCTAAGAAGAGACATCATTTCAACGAAAAATTCCAAAAAAGCGGAAATTGTTGTCCCTGATAAGCCTGTGCGGACTGCACAGGCTAATCTGGGATGACAATTTACGCACAAGCATAATGCCAAGTTTTCTCAGAGCATGACACAAATATACTCTACTCCATGTACCTGCCATCAAGGTGGTTGGAGCAACCAGGGCCTTGAGAGGGTTCCCATACTTGTCTGTGTCAAACCGGCTGGTCTTTGCCTGTATATTGAACACTGAAACAGAGTCCACAAAGAATACAACAGTCTTAATTGTCACCAGGACCTGTATTCACTCAATCTTAATAAGCAAGAATACAGTCCAACCTGAGAACAGCAGTCAGTCAAGGGAAGTGACCAAAGTGACCGTTGTAAACAGGTGACCATTGTTCTCGGGTGACCACTTTGTTTGTTTTGTTGGTAAAAGGACATTAACCTGAAATATGTATAACATAATAAGTACTAACAAATTCAGACACAGAAGGTCTTGCTATTATCCAGGAAGCAATTTCAGCAAATACAATACAATTGTTTTATATTTAGTTCAAATAGTAAATATAAAATTATGTAAGTACTAGTCGAACTACTTACATTCTTGTGCTTTCTTCTGTAATGTCTGCAAAGAAACACAAAATTATACATTCATGTGTTTATTTGTAAAACTTTGCTAGTGGATAAATCAGACTTAAAGAAGAACTCTTCAATTTCAGCTTTATTTTCTTTACAAAAATTAATTCATATAGATTAATTCTTTATTTGGGAAAAAAAGGAGAAATGTCCCCAAAATTCCAATTTATGGTTCGATTATTTGATGTTTGAAAATAAAGCTTGTTTTGAATATCCATTTAACTGATACGTTTGTTATGAGATTTTTGTTTTATGTTTCGTGTGTTCTGTTATGTCAACAACAGTAACAACTGTTCAAAAGTTATACAAATTATCAAACAATAATAATTGTTTTCCAATTTAAAGTAAATTAACGCTAAAATTCCCAATTTCATACGTTTAAAGTCATTTCCCAAAATGTTAAGAAGCAATGGCTTGGTACTTATAAAGGCTAAAATGCACAAAAATCATTTCGAAATCGGCATATTAAAAGTTTCAGATTGTTTGATATTTACAAACACTAATTTATAATTCCTCTACTCTATGATCATAATTTACTAAACATTTGTGAAAGAATACAATCTGACTTGTGCTCTTAACTCTTTCAGTGCAGGAACCGAATTTTGAAGGCCTTTGCAAACAGTTTGGATCCAGATGAGACGCCACAAAACGTGGCGTCTCATCAGGATCCAAACTGTTTGCTTTTCTGATAGTATTCTTTGAAAAAAAAAACGAAGAAAATGCTAATTTTAGAAATTCAGCAGACGACATTTTAGCAGACGACAAATTTCCCAGCATGCAAAGGGTTAACTATAACCAATACTTATCAAGCCAATATTAATGAATCAAATTGATAAAATCTGGTAAAAATCAGACAAAAACAAACTTTGGCCTACATAAATTTGAGCCCAATTACACAGAATATATGAATATACATATACATATATATCAATAAATTAATGGTCCTGTAAAGAAAAGGTGAAAGAAATGTCATTAGTTGTAACTATTGTATTTGACACGAACACATTACTANATAATTTACTAAACATTTGTGAAAGAATACAATCTGACTTGTGCTTTTAACCCTTTGAGCGCTGGAACCGAATTTTGAAGGCCTTTGCAAACAGTTTGGATCCAGATGAGACGCCACAGAAGGTGGCGTCCCATCAGGATCCAAACTGTTTGCTATTCTGATAGTATTCTTTGAAAAAAATCAAAGAAAATGCTTATTTTAGAAATTCAGCAGACGACATTTTAGCAGACAACAAATTTCCCAGCATGCAAAGGGTTAACCATAATCAATAATTATCAAGCCAATATTAATGAATCAAATTGATAAAATCTGGTAAAAATTAGACATAACAAACTTTGGCCTACATTAATTTGAGCCCAATTACACAGAATATATGAATATATATATATATATACATATATATCAATAAATTATTGGTCCTGTAAAGAAAAGGTGAAAGAAATGTCATCAGTTGTAACTATTGTATTTGACACGAACACATTACTAGGTAACTAGGTTCAATAGTTGCACGTTAAAACATATCTAACAAAAATGTATTGCACTGGGGTTCAACTGAATGAATTGTGAGTACATACCAATAAATGCAGATCCCCCTGTAGATGGTCTTCAAACACTGACTCATCCACACAGACCAAATTGCAGTCCTGAAAAAATAAAACATGCATGTCAGAAATAACATTCTTTTTTTCATTTCTAACATAACATTTTCTGCCATATCCAAAGTATATGCAACTGAAATGACTTTATGAAGTATTTATTTCATAATACCCACCAACACTCTTAAGAAAAAAAAAATCCAATGATAGACGCACATGGTTTTACGAATGCTATATCTATGAAAGTCTTGGAATACAAGCAAAGCTTACTTTGCAGAAAAAATCACTTGAAACCGCCTCTATCTGTTCTGACTCATGCCCTGAAAAAAAGAGATTGTTATTAGCAAAAGTAACATAGCACTTAAATTTAATAGCAATGCTTGAGTTTCAAATGACCAGGTTCGAAACAAATGATTTGTGTATACTGATCAAGGGACGCATCAACATGTTTTTATGACAAGAGTTCTAAATAAAATATCTAATATTTATTTTTGTTCTCAGTTTTGTATCCAGTAGGGATAAAAGTAAATTTAACACAGAACAAGTTTCACTCTTTTCTGATGTATTTCGCCTTAAAAGGCTTTTTCAAAGTTTGTTTTTACAAATTAACTACATTTTCTTTATGTTTCTCAACCGAAACAATTGTATATTGACATCCAAAATTTATTATAGTTATCACGCATTTTTTTAACATTTAGCATCCATTCTCAAGTAAATACTATGTATAATTACAATATATCAACATTACATAATTATTAAGGTCTTTAGTTAAAAAAACGTTTAAACCTAGCAGATCTAACTTCCCCATCAACATTTGCAAACGTTTGATTACCTAAATTTCCAATAGCTCCACTTTCATAGGATCTCCTATTTCTTTCAGTAAACCTGTCGATAGGTTTCCTTTCTTCAAACTTGTCAATCAATTTATCAGTCTCCTGTACGTCCAAATAAGGAAACTCTTCTTTGTTTCCTACCACAACATCATACATATCTTGCCTATCTGTTTCTGAATTGTGTCTGCTCAGCGTTTTGCTTGGTATTTTTCTTTGATGATAATCTCTCTCTGATGATCGCTTTGCTCCCATCTGATCTTCCTCTTCTGATTGCTGTCTATGCCCAAATCTTTGTTGGCTTCTGCCATCTCTACTCTGGGTCTCAAGTTCTCTGTCTACATTCCCACGATGGTATTTGTAACGATCTCTGTTGTCTTCATATTGAGGTTTGTTTTCTCTCTTAGGACGGTCTTCACTCACTCTTGTATGGTCTTCCTTCACTCTTATACGGTCTTCATTCTCTCTTGTACGGTCTTCATTCAATCCTCTTGCACGGTCTTCATTCACTCTTGTGCGGTCTTCATTTACTCTTGTACGGCCTTCATTCACTCTTGTACCGTCTTCATTCACTCTTGTACGGCCTTCATTCACTCTTGTACGGTCTTCATTCACTCTTGTACGGTCTTCATTCACTCTAGTACCTATTTCATGATCATAGTCTGTCACCTTAACATTTCTGTTGTAATGTCTGTCTAAATCAACATTGGTTTTTGTTTGATCAATCGTGTTGACATCTTTATCATCTACCCTCTTCTGATTCCTTTTGTAATAAGGATCAAAGTCATAACTTTCTTTTACATCGTCCTCATTTAAACCATAATCATCAGTCCCCTTCGTAACTCTTTCAAAATGACGAACTGATCCATCACTGAATTTAGAAGTAACATTCTCATTAACACCATAAACATCAGTCCCCTTTGTAACTCTTTCGAAACTACCAACTGATTCATCAGTGGTTTTAGAAGTAACTTTCTTATTTATACCATACTCAGATCTTTCTTCCCAAAATCCACCATCATTATGCCTTGGTTTTGAGTCAAATTCCTGACTTTTGCCTTGAAAATGTCTAAAGTCATTAGAACTTTCCACATGTTCAGCTGAATACAGAGGTGTGTCATGTTCATCGTCCACAACTTCATCAAACTGCTTGTCGAAGAGATGCATATCGTTCCAGTTTATTGGACTGTCATCGGCTTCAACTTCACCTTTTTCCATGTTTGAATGCTCTTTGCCTCTATTATCTTCATTATTTTTGTCAGTAGCTGAATGTTTTCTGAAGTCGTAATCATCATCATAAGGAGTATCCATTTTTTTGTGATAATGTGATCCTTGTCTTCCTTGATAATCCTCATCAAAAGAATGTTTCTCTTCATTGTATTGACGCCTATAATCATCTTCGTATCTTGCTGATGAATAACCAGATGGTTTATCTATATCTCTTTCAAAAGAATGGTCACTTCCTAAAATTTTGCTTGGTGCTCTACTGGTATTTTCTGAAAATCTATCAACCAACTCATCCTTTGCAATAATGTCATACCTTTCATTCTTGTTACCATCATCTCTATATGTGTGAGTTTTCTTTTCTCTTGAATACCTTTCTACTTTTTTCTCTTCAGTATCTTTTTCAATTCTATCAACAACAAAATTTTGAGAGTGACCATAATCAAAAACTTTCATTACCCTAGATGAGTCTTGAGTCGTTTCACTTTCAATTCTATTCCTTCTTAAATTGTCCAATAATATCTCATGCTCATCTTTCTGAGGCTCAACATATTGGTCTGTTTCAATATCTTTTGATTCTCTGAACCTTCGTTTGACTGGCTCTTTGGTGTAATTTTCAGGATAACATATCTTTGAACTTTGAGTATCTGTCTTCAGGAGAACTGGTTCTTTAGTATAACTTTCAGGATAATGTTTCTTTGAACTGTGAATATCCGTTGTTGGGACATCCCGTTTCCTTGCCATGTATCGGTCGATTTCTTCGAGAGCCTTGTCTCTTCCATAACCTGACCTCTTAACACTGTCATCATCATCAGCATAATCAACAATACTTCTATTTGGTGCCACTGGGGGTGCATTAATGTTATCTTGCAGACCTTTCTGATTGCGATTAGAAACACTGCCTGTGACATTAGAAACAGGGCCTCTACCAGAGCTGTCTCTAGGCAACTCAGGAACTCTGAAACCGGTGTCAGGCTTTACAGTTTGAGCATTAGAAACACTGCCTGTGACATAAGAAACAGGACCTCTACTAGAGCTGTCTCTTGGCAACTCAGGAACTCTGAAGCCACTGTCAGGCTTTACAGTTTGAGCAACTAACTGCGTTTGACCTTTTTGGATTCTTTCCACTGCAGCTTTTGCCTCCAAAAAGGCTCTGTCTTTAACTGATTGAAGTGGCAAATGTCTAAGCATTGTTATTTTCTCTGCCACTGACTTTGCCTGCTGTAACTCTGCAGAGTCAGCAGGCTGTGTACTGGCATGTTGCTTAAGGATACCCTTTGAGGGCTGACTCGCAACACCTTGGTTAACTCGTGAAATGAGACCAAATATTGAAGCACTGTCAGGTGGTGGCTGTTGAGGATGAAAGGGTTTAGGTTCATAACCAGGATCAAACCCAAATCCGGGGATATCCCTGCGACTCATGGCTACAGTCTGTACAGATGTTCACCTTCACTCATAAATCTACAAGAAAACAAGTGTAGAAAGGATTTTAAATTAAAACGTTTACAAAACATATTAAGAATCAGTCTGGGTCTACTATTTTATTTAAGAGAATATTTTTATATTTACAAATCAACCAGTATATCCTGGCTTTGGTTAAAATGTGAATTCTTTGCAAAAATGAGAAGATTGAGAAAACAGAGAGGGTAAACAATGGACAGATACCCATTTGCTTTGTTCATGTGACCGTACTTGTGACCTTGATGTAACCATTGTAGAATTTCCACACCAAAAGAAATGTGTATGATAATAATATAATTCGCAAGCAGCAACCAATTAAGAGTTAATTGAATGATGAACGTAGTATTAGTTTTGTTTGCATGGCATGCCCAATTTATCCCTCATGGTGTGCAGAACATGCACAGTAAATGAGTGGGTAGCCTTCATTTTCTTAAAATAAACAATCTTCAACAAGTTAACAGTTGGTATCTTTGTTAACTTGTAACAACGCGATGTCCGAATATGAACATCCGAATACGTATGTCAATATATCAATGTGAACATTCTATGCACTCCAATTGAAATGCAGTAACAAGTAACTATATTATAAAAATTCAATTATTATTACATTAACATGCATAAAGACAACAGCGAAAAGTTTACAAACTTACCACAAAATCAACGTCGAGTATGATAATGTTTCCCAATTAAATGCCGCAAAATTGTATTGTTGTGATAATTGGATTTCCCGGTGAGGGCATTGTCGTTGTTTTTTTTATCTGCATTTAAATTTTGAAACTTGACTATTTCTTTACAACAAAAATAAGGTAAATGTGTATTATTCAGTTTGTTAGTGACCGAAACTATACATTTTTTGCATGATCATCTTCAAATTACCTGTCGCGCTGCATAAATGACAAAACGCAATCCAACTAATAATATCACATAATTTCGCGATGACAAATACAATTATTGCAGGTTACACAACAACATATATTGGCAGAACTCGCCACTTGCCCAAGCCTTGAAAAACCCATNATTGCATTTGACAAAAATCACAATGTCATCTTTCATTTACATATGTACTACATTTATTATTTTCACGTCAAAAGTGTGCTGCAAAGTCAAAATTATAACCCCAAAACATCTGCTCACAACTTATTTTCAAATATGACAAAAGCAAATGACAATAAAATCTCATATAAAAATATGGGGGTGAATTGTCTTGGGGGGTGAATTGTCTTTGGGGGTGAATTGTCCAAGGAAATCAAATTCTGGTGGTGAATTGTCCAGTGGGTGAATTGTCTTGGGGGTGAATTGTCTGACACCCGTATTATTGAAGAGAGAATCTTTTTCTCTTTTTTTTACGTCGTTTTACGTCGGGGTTACACATGAAAATATTTGGCTTTCTTGGGACAGCTTTAATTTATCAAAACGGTTATATCTTAGAAGCTACTGATGTTATTAGTTGGCACTTCAGTTATGTCTTCAAAACTGTAAAAGATTTGTGCTACAACATGTCTAAAATAAATTCCATTACTGTGCATTAACAAATAAACATGATGGTACTAGCTTGATCATTTTAATTAAGACAAGCAATATAATTCCATAATTGCACTCTTTATTTAAATTATGTCTACATTCTGGAGTGATTCTAGTTAGATAAGGGAATTACTATATATGATACAGCAGAGCTCCAGATAAGGGTCGTATTTTCGTAATTAAGAATTATTTTCAAGTCTGTTTCCCTTTTTATTTTAAAATCTGGTCCAGGCTTTGCGAAATTGGAAAAAATCGGCCGGTCATCGGGACAGGCATTTCAGAAAATGTGCCAGTCCGAAGAAAATTTAGCCGGACCGAAAAAAAAAACAACAACACAACTATGTACATTAAAANCTAGCTTGATCATTTTAATTAAGACAAGCAATATAATTCCATAATTGCACTCTTTATTTAAATTATGTCTACATTCTGGAGTGATTCTAGTTAGATAAGGGAATTACTATATATGATACAGCAGAGCTCCAGATAAGGGTCGTATTTTCGTAATTAAGAATTATTTTCAAGTCTGTTTCCTTTTTTATTTTAAAATCTGGTCGTACCATTAAGAATTACAAAATCAAGTTACAAATATTATTTTTACATCGGTTCGTATTTTTATTGAGTTCTTTTCGCGTATTAAAGATCTTTTCTGTACTTATATAGAATGCTTATCAGGTTTATTTAACGAAGCGCATTTTTTCCAATAAATGCTGCCTGTACAGTCTATCTGTAAAAAAAAATGGCTGCGCACAGCTGCGCCCAGAGGACGTCCTTAAAAACTGCAAAGCGTGCAAAAAAACACGCTTTTAACATATTGTACGCAAAGTGAGCCGATGTTTAATGTTAAGAAAGACATTATAGAAAAGATCTTATACGATGTTGTATGTTAAGTTGCCGACACAGTCGGAAAAGCTAAAAAACGCGACACGACTGGTCCAAACTAAATTACTTAAACAAAAAACAGTGGACGAGTGGAAGGGACAATTCCCTTGGCTAATCGTTGAAAAGATTGAAGAGGAGATCCGTTTGAATTGTGAAATATGTAAAAATTCATCAAAGGCATTTAATCTAAGCACAGTTTGGGCATATGAAGGTATTTGAAAAATAAAATTCCCATGGTCATATGTTTATTTTGATGTTTTGCAGGAAAAAACCCATTATTATTTATTTTTAGGTCATTTAGAAAAGTTAAGAATTATTTTCCAAAACTTAGTAGTAGCATTAAGAATAAAATTTCAGAGTTAAGAATTCTTTTTGAAAATCTGGTAGTAACGTTAAGAATTTCACAAAACCTTTATATACTTTATAAAGACGAAAATTGGCCCTAAAAACACTATTAAAAGCTTTATTAAAAGTTTGTCTAAACTTCAAATGGTAACTGTACATTTCAGCCAGAGACATGTGCAGCATCTTTCAAACCTTTCCCTTGGGGCCTAAACAAGGGCATATAACTGTGTCTGAACAAGGGGGAGAACTTGTAGCACTACCACAGGACAGTGCAAAAGTCAAGGTTTGTAATATATGCCTTGTCTGTTTACTTTTCAAGTAAAAATAAACCAAGATATTAATCAAAGTTAATACAGAATCTACATATTGTGCATGTTACATGTAAATAAATTCATATTTTGTTCTACGACTTGAAATTAATTAATACATAGAGGATATTTGTTGGATTTGGTGGAATATCGATTTAAATTCAGGAGTGATCATAAAAACAATATTTTTTCTATGATCATGACAGTTGACAGTTACTGGCTGAAGTATGCAGTAAGAACTGGTATTCAATCTAGCCCACTGAAAAGTGTGATAAGTTAACTGACCACAGTGATATGACTGAAATACTGATCTAAGTGAACCGTCCTTCAAATAAAGTAAATAATCACCTAGCATATGAACGCAATTGTGCTCTACAAACCAGATCCAAGGGTACCCAGATGTTCAAATCTCCAAGGAGTCCACACGGAGTCTGACACAGCGTGAGAATGCCAAGTCGGCCTTCCTGCCGCACGATGAGACCGTGTCCAAGAGGATCTACCACGCCTGGCAGGATATGGGCATGCCCGGGGCATTGGAGGAGATTGTCAACAGCTCCCAAGATGGTAGGAACCCTCAGAAAGGGGCATTGTATTAGATATGATTTAGATAATCAGGGACCACATTTTCCGTTTATGGAATTTTTCTTAAAGGAAGTCTCTTGTTAAGTAAAATCCAAATTAAAAGGAATGTGTCATCCCAGATTAACCTGTGCAGCTAATCTTGGATAACACTTTACACATATATATTAAGCCCAGTTTTCCCAGAAGGAGGTTTAATATGTCTATTGCTCTTGTTCCACCCTAGTACCATCCTGGATATGCAGCGTGTCTCAGAAGTTACTTCTGCTGACAAGACTGACTGGCTCCCTGCATGGCTCCTTCTTCCCACATCTGTCAGTAAGCACTCTTATTGCTGTTTTAATTGAAACAAGAATACGTGTAAGCAGTAGCAAGAGCCTTGAAAATGACCTTGCCATTGTTTTGTGAACAGTGGTCCAGTGATAGGACGCTTGTCTAGGAATCGAAGGTCCCTGGTTTGAATCTCAGACCAATCGCTTTTTTCTGAGCAAGAAATTAATCACTTGCTTGCTCTTCTCCACCCAGGCGTATAAATGGGTATCTATGAGATAAATAAGCCAATGTGCGGTGGCTTCTTACTGCGCCAAGTGTAAACGGACAACTTATATCCCAGTGATAAGGGTTAACGGACAACTTATATCCCAGTGATAAGGGTTAACGGACAACTTATATCCCAGTGATAAGGGTTAACGGACAACTTATATCCCAGTGATAAGGGTTAACGGACAACTTATATCCCAGTGATAAGGGTTAACGGACAACTTATATCCCAGTGATAAGGGTTAACGGACAACTTATATCCCAGTGATAAGGGTTAACGGACAACTTATATCCCAGTGATAAGGGTTAACGGACAACTTATATCCCAGTGATAAGGGTTAACGGACAACTTATATCCCAGTGATAAGGGTTAACGGACAACTTATATCCCAGTGATAAGGGTTAACGGACAACTTATATCCCAGTGATAAGGGTTAACGGACAACTTATATCCCAGTGATAAGGGTTAACGGACAACTTATATCCCAGTGATAAGGGTTAACGGACAACTTATATCCCAGTGATAAGGGTTAACGGACAACTTATATCCCAGTGATAAGGGTTAACGGACAACTTATATCCCAGTGATAAGGGTTAACGGACAACTTATATCCCAGTGATAAGGGTTAACGGACAACTTATATCCCAGTGATAAGGGTTAACGGACAACTTATATCCCAGTGATAAGGGTTAACGGACAACTTATATCCCAGTGATAAGGGTTAACGGACAACTTATATCCCAGTGATAAGGGTTAACGGACAACTTATATCCCAGTGATAAGGGTTAACGGACAACTTATATCCCAGTGATAAGGGTTAACGGACAACTTATATCCCAGTGATAAGGGTTAACGGACAACTTATATCCCAGTGATAAGGGTTAACGGACAACTTATATCCCAGTGATAAGGGTTAACGGACAACTTATATCCCAGTGATAAGGGTTAACGGACAACTTATATCCCAGTGATAAGGGTTAACGGACAACTTATATCCCAGTGATAAGGGTTAACGGACAACTTATATCCCAGTGATAAGGGTTAACGGACAACTTATATCCCAGTGATAAGGGTTNGGACCAAAAAAGTGACTTTTAACATGTTTCTTTTATATTTGACCTTGTGACCTAGTTTTTGAGCTCATATGACCCAGTTTCAATCTCTGCCAAAATTTAATTGGGACAAATGTTCTGACTAAGTTTCATGAAGATTGGACTATAAATGTGACTTCTAGAGTGTTAACAAGGTTTTACTATAGCCATATAAGGAAAACTGCCACGCCCCCTGGCAGCCATGTTTGTGCTCAGGTGAGCTAAAAAGAAAAAAGCTGGACTACTGTGTGCAAACTGTTAAATCAAAACTGTGATAAGCTTCTGAAAATCAGAAACAGGAGAAATATTTTATTTATTATCACTGTATACTATAAATATAAGCAGCAAAAAGAATTATATAGACCAGTTGATTGTTATTGTTTACATTCAGGTTTTTCCGCGCATGCGCACTGACTGGTTTGCAAAAGCAGTTTTATAGCACTCGTTGTAGTAGCGTAAAACATACGGATTCAGATATGTGTTTACTCCAGAAATCGATAAGAAAATCCGAAATAAACATTAAAACACCTAAATAATAGTGCAAATATATTATATTAAGTACCAATAAATGTATATTCATAAATATAAATTTGTCTTTATAAAAATACAAATTAGTTATTAGCATTACAATGAAGGTGGTCAGAAGACTAAATAATGAGAATTCCACAAAACAAAACTATAAATTAGCCGTATTCTTTCTTAAAGTTAGACTTTAATAAATGATATTTCAAAAACAATTAAACAGGATAGATTAATTGCGATTAAAAGTGGTGTGGATGTGATATTGTCATTTTTCATCCGCGCTCTTAAGTGTAAGAGGTGCATTGAATCAATTACAAAACAAAGCCCTAAACAGTGCTCCCCCGGGCTCTATATTTTCTGTATGCAAATTTAACTTATTATTTCTTAATTCATATTATTTTGGATATGTAATGGGTGATAGTGTAGAAAACTTTGTTGCCTACTGGAATTTTTTGTAGCCAAATTTCCATATTTGTGGTCATTGGCTAATGTGGCGAATGGCAGAGTAAGCCCTGCTAAAAAGCGGAATATATTTAAGTCTTAAAATAGTGTGGTAATTTTCTTTTACATCAAATGGATTTTTGTTTCATTCAGATTGAATGACAATATTGATAAATTTTAGCATACGCGTGAAAAAAAGCATGTATATTATGCAAATTGAACCGTATTTGCATGTATATTGAAATCTCTTTTCAAGTGATAGTGAGTGATAAAAAGCTAGCATTTTATGATACCATAAATCTATATATTTAATTTTGTTTACCAAGTATTTTTTAACCCTTTTGTGATCAAACATGATTGCGTGTTTTCCTGATGGTGCTTCATACTCTGCAGTAACATACAATCTGTACACGTAATTGAGCGGAGTTTACATTTGCCGGTACCCGTTAAATACGTTAATCGTGTTTTTAAATTTAAAGTTATTAAACACTTTATTATTATAATTAAACTGGCTAATAGCAATACACTATATAGTTCATGTTAATCCATGTCAGCAAATGTCTTCATTTTTTTTTAATATGATAAAATATATTTTTAAAGCAACTGTAAGTATTTTGTCTTGAAAATTTGGCTTAAATGACTGCTCAATATGTCAAGAGATGAACTTGAGGTGTCATAAATT
The DNA here is from genome assembly GCA_007657795.1 of Dreissena rostriformis. NCBI lineage: Eukaryota > Metazoa > Mollusca > Bivalvia > Myida > Dreissenidae > Dreissena > Dreissena rostriformis. The sequence goes on along the minus strand of VMBQ01000408.1, from coordinate 105,862 downwards.
GTGTTTAAAGACCTCATGTGGTTTATGTAGGGATCAGCGCTATAGATAACAAGCGTATTTGCGTTATTACGCAATTAAAATAACCAAAAACGTAATTACATTCAAAATAAAGCGTACAAAAACGCAAATACATATTAAATAATGTAATTCCCGTAAAAAAACATTGCGTCACGAAACGCAATCCTTACGAACACCGGGTGTATTTTTAGACTGGTTGTTTTCCGTACAAAAATGTACCAGATAGTTATATGCCGTCCTGTGAAGATAAGAAGGCAGTCTTTCCAGCGGTGATCAATCTTTGGGGTATTATTGTAATAATTCGTAGACCCGTCCGATTTCGACTTTCATTTTCTGAAATAATCAAAATGGCCACTCTTGGACGCAAAAAAAAGAGTCGTTACACAAGCAGAGGAGCAAAACAGTTGGAGTTATTCAAGCGCTATGCGGACTAAATTTCATAGCAAATTAAGTGTCTGTACATGTATTTGTAAAGCGTCTGTACTTTCGTTATCTATAACGGTGCATAATAAAAATGTCTAAGCTAGGTCGAAAGACGTCCGCGATTGTTGCGCTAAATATATGTCGATTGCAATTTTTTTCCAACCAAGTAGGCACGCGCGAATATTTGCCGAATCATTCGTGTTATCAATTTGTTAGAAACAGTGTATGTAGCAGTTGAAAGTAGCGAGTTGACATCCAAAAACATGACAGAAAGTCTGTGATTGAAAAACCTGTCAAAAGTGGAAAAAGTCATATCCCTGGTTAGAAATTGTTGACGTTGTTGGGACAGAAAAAAAGTTGAAATGTGCATACTGCACCCAGTCTGTGCAACAGAAGTAAAGCAGCAATGATTTTGAAAAATAAATGTTAATAACTTATTTCACCCTATTTAAAACCTGAAATTTAAGGACCAGACTTTGATCAGAAATTCAGTAATTGTTTGCTGTTATGTACAGGTACCTTTTTGAATTCCATTTGAATAAATAATATAGTAACCTTAGTAGGTTTTTATTATATTATATATGTCATTCCCTAAATTACTCAATTGAGTAAAAAAAAACATAAAGCTCAAAAGTAGGGGGTGAAATTTCTTGCTACAACTCTATTGAATTTACAAAAACCCTTTTGTTGTCAAAAACAGGGGGTGATTACCCAATATACCCCAAAAGTTATCTATAACGCTGGTAGGGATCCAAGTATAGGTCCCTGGGTTTATCAAACTTTATGACACCATGTTTTCTTTGTAATTGTCTGGACAGTATCCGATCATAACAAGATAACCGGTTTGTGATGAACAAATGGGCCAAAATTAAACACCGGGTTAAATTAACTTAAATATGCCGAAAAGCTGTCAAAATTGGTGTGAACAATTTAATAAAAACAATTACATTTATCAAAAGAATTTATTTAATGTGTAACAAGGTAAGTTTTTACCAACATATACATGTTCAAATCAGTTACTTTATATTGCGTACATAAAAATCGATCTTTTAAAGGGAGACTGTACGATTTTCATATGTGTTAAATTGTAATAAATATATTAATAAAAATATGTTACAATAAGACAAAATAGGCAATAAAAAATATACATTGAAGAGGAATTTCATAAAATGCAGCCAAATCAAGTTATAGCTGGTTAAAGCCGATGCCGACACTTTTACTCGTTTGCTTGGAAACAAAATTGTGTCTTTGTGTCGTATGAACGAATCTTCACTAAAACTAAATTTAGATTCACATTGTTGATGCATGATATATATGCTGGGGAATTCGGCTGGAAGCCTTTTTCGATTTCAGAATTAAATATCTGGCTTATTTTGCATTTTATGACACATGTTTTCTTAATTTTTATTTTAATTTGTATTGAAATATATGTATAACAAGTTGTTTACACATTTTATATAAATTCATAAATATTTGACAAAATCGTACAGTCTCCCTTTAATTGTTTTTTTTTTGTTTCATCCTAATTTGTGTTCGTTCATTCAATTTATTTTTTATTATACAAGAATTTCCATTTCTGAGTATTTTTGTCCTTAAAGAAAGGTCGCAAAGATGTGCCAAGTAGAGAGATTTTTGTGGTAACCACATACCAAGCTTGTAGATTGTGTTCCATTCCCGAGTTCGTAGTCAGTAAAAAACAAATAATAAAAACAATATAATCGTTCAAAAAATGCATGCCCTTGCTTGCTAATGTTTTATTCGGACATAATTATTAAAATTATATTTGATGTTATGCAGAATTATCAATAAAAACCAAGCTTCTGGAAACATTCTCTATACATGTATGCGCTTATATGAATTCCATCTCTTTTTTGCCAACCAGTGGGCAGAGTCTAAACTTTACAGGTGCGTCTGACGTCAATCGTCAACTGGTCTATTGCGCAGCACTTTAAGAGTCAGTTACCCACCCGATTGCAATCATTGCATACACACCATTTGAATAACATATACAAAGCAATTCAGTAAAAGCTCATTGAACTAACAAACTTATGAAAGATATTCAAATAACTGAAATCGAAAGAATGACCTTTGAGTTTGAAATGTAAACAACGTAACAAGTTATAAATACAAGTGACCTACTTTTCAAACTCCAGAAGATAACAGGCAACTTCTAAGTCCTGGGCAAAACCCATTCTTTCCTTCACGCCGTTCCATTCAGTAATATATGTCCCCACATATACTCTCAAATTTTCACGCGTTCTTTTATGTTTTTTTTCTTGCTGATTCGCTTAGAGAAGGAGGACGTCCTCGCTTGAGCTCCGCCATTTTTAATTTCCAGTTACCCAGAACTAATTTCGGCTTGACATAATGATTATTTATGAGAGCTATGTCATGCTCCGACGCTGGGCCCATCCAGAGGGGAAAAAAGCATCGGTTTAAGGAAAATGGGATATTAAAAATTCACTTTTATATGTTATAATATTTATCATATGATTACACATGTATGTATGCAGGGATTTTCTGCTATTTAAAAAAGGGAGTGAAATGGACCCAAACCGAAATTGCACAGAAAAAATCTCAATTTTAATTAAAAAAAATTAACCTCTGAAAGTGATATTTTTTTTTTAATAGGGGAAACATAATACTTTTTATTGAGGGGAATGGGGCCGAATATCGGCCCCAACACTGCCATAAAACACACTGATGTTTGCACTATATTCATTGCTTTTTTTCATAATTAAGTACGTTTGACGAGATTTAATTGAAATAGAGATATAATAATCATGAGACACATCTTTCTATTAAAATTATTGGTCTGGAAAGGGGAAAAAAACAGCCTAGTTTTTTGTGTCTTTTTTTAGGGGGAATTTGTTGGTCCGGAAATGGGGAAAAAATCAGCCTAGTTTGTGGGGGAAGACGCCGATATTCGGCGTCTGTTATATAAGGTAAAAAAAACCTGACAAAACATCAATACATGTGACCTCTAGAGTGTTTTCAAAGTAAATGTGGACAACGAAAGACAGACAAAAGGCAATCACAAAAGCTCATCATGAACACACAGTCATGCTCAGGTGAGCTTAAAAACATACAAAAAATATATTATGGTCAAATATTGCCATGTTCTGATGTCATCGTGTCATTTGCCTAAACATGCATAATTATAAACTCTATATGAAATTGTATTGAAAACTTGATTACTGCTTTTCTTAATCAGGGGTCGACAAATTTGTGTTTTGCAACTTGCCCAGCAGGGCGAGTAGCTAAGAATTTTCACTTGCCCTGCTCAAATATGTACTTGCCCTGCAATTTATTGAAAAAAAGTGCAATAACTCAGTATCTAATTTTTTGATTTACTCGCTCATTATTACATTTGTACATGTTTGCACTATATTCATCGCTTTTTTCATAATTTAGTACGTTTGAAAAGATTTATTTGAAATAGAATTGAGATATAATGATCATGAGACATATCTTCACAGGGGTTTTTATCTGATTTTGGGGAAAGGGCCTGGCCTTTTTTGAGGGGAAAAAAATAGCGCGAAAAGCCGGAATTTGGGGGGGGAAATCACGCGAAACGCCGGATTTTGGGGAAAATAAGGAAAGTCTTAAATAATCACTTTAACATATTTTACTGTTTTTAAAAC
>VMBQ01000408.1:53474-101698 GCA_007657795.1 Dreissena rostriformis | reverse complement strand
TTATTTCTGATGAATCCTGAAATTAGAGAAGTTTACATGTAGAGGTGGAATAGATACAGGTTATCTCTGGGCAACGATGTACAATGCCCATAAGACACCGATTAAATATAGGCCAAATAAGCAAACCATCTCCGTCGTTTCGATGCTCATTTCTGGTCATCCTTGTAATGCGTCTCTTGTCATGATAATGAAAACTGTGTTCCGATTGAATAATTTGTTAATGGCATACATTTTGCTATTTTGTTGTTATCAATGCAGGGAAATGTTGTGTTTAGACAAAGGTTGGAGCTTGAAATAGTTTAAATCGGATGTAAAAGATCGTTGACAAATGATGAAGTTGATGAAAAGGATGTGTTCGAGGATAAATCTAGTTTAAAAAAAAACACGCACACACAAAACTCATTGCCGTTACATGTTTTTAGCTCACCTGAGCTCAAAGTGATCAGGGTGAGCTTTTGTGGTCATTTTATGTCCTGGGCCCGAAATCACCAACAATTCTTTACTTAAGAATAAAGAATAAAGAAGTGAATTAGACTTAATATAAAAAAGTGAAACTCCAGAAGCTCCAGCAGTATTGCATTTCTATCATACACCCCTTCTTGGTCCTTTATTAATGGCAAGGAACAAATTTCCAAAACAGTTCAGTACGGAACAAAACGAAACAACATGAATATTTTCTTGGACTAAAGAATTTTCTTTATTCTCAAGTCCAAGAATTGCTAAAGAATTGTTGGTGAATACGGGTCTCAAAGCATTCTTAGAATTCTGAATACAGGCCCAGGGTCCGTCATTTTGCGTTGTTTGAAGTAAACCTTTAGCTTGTTATTGCACTAAAAACCATATTTTTCATCCAATCTTGATGAAACTTGCTTTAAATATTTATCTTGAAAATATCAAGGCCGGGTTCAAATCTAGGTCTTGTGGGTCGAAAAATAAGGTAACTAGATCAGATTTTAGGGAAAACCTTGTTATCACTAGAGGCCGCATTTATGACTTAATCTTGAAGAAATTGGGTCAGAATGTTTTTCTTGACAAATTGGTCGATTTCAAATCTTCGTTATGTGCATCCAAAAAACTAGGGTCACCAGGTAAATTTTTTGAAAAATCTTATAAATTTTATAATCACACTAGAGGCCACATTTATGACTCAATGTCAATAAAACTAGGTCAGAATGTGTATCTTAATCATATCTAGGCTTGAATCTGGGTCATGTGTGTATAACAACCACGTGACCAGGTAAAATTTTAGACATAAATCTTTGTTCACAGTAGGAGCCTCATATATGACTCAAACTTGTCAGAATGTTTATCTTGAAAATATCTAGGCCATGTTAGTCTCTAGGTCTAGTGTGTCAAAAAACGAGGTAAAAAAAAATCCACATTATCTAGCTAGACATTTGCTTGAGAAACATGTTCTTACTCAGCCATTTATTAAAAGACTGCATTTTTTTGCCAATGATATAGTAGAAAGGTGTTCTATTTGTATGTGTCTAGATTTGTCTTCTGCTCTCCGTAGTGTGTTGTTTAATTATACCCCCATTACCAATTTGGTAATGGGGGCTATAAAGGAGTCACTTTGTCGGTCTGTTGGTCTGTCTGTCTGTCTGTCCCGAAAATTCATCTGATCTTCACNTAGTTCACCATCATTGAACGGTGTGTCGTGCGAAAGAATTACGTCGATATCTCCAAGGTCAAGGTCACACTTTGAGTTCAAAGGTCAAAAATGGCCATAAATCAGCTTGTCCGGGCCATAACTATGTCGTTCATTGTGAGATTTTAAAATCATTTGGCACATTTGTTCACCATCATTGGACGGTGTGTGGTGCAAAAGAATTACGTCGATATCTCCAAGGTCAAGGTCACACTTTGAGTTCAAAGGTCAAAAATGGCCATAAATCAGCTTGTCTGGGCCATACCTAAGTCGTTCATTGTGAGATTTTAATTCATTGTGAGATTTTAAAATAACTCTGTACATTAATTTTGTTTACAGTCATTGGACGGCGTGTCATGCGAAAGAAATCAAGAGTTTAAAGGTCAAAATGGCCATAAATGATAATGGCATAATAATTCTTAAAAATCGCCATAAATTAGCTTCTCTTGTTTTGTGAAGACAGCATGCAAAATATTCTGTGTCAATACAGCATGTGGGGGTATACATCACGTCTGTGACAAAGCTCTAGTTAAATGGTATATGATGAATCTTATTTTATATAATATCTTCATGTTGCCAATTTCATAGGTTATTAATTATTTCTACACAATTAGAGGTTTATCATTTTTACTGAAAAAGTACATGTAATTATGGTGAATAAAATCCATTTTCATATAGTATTTGTATTAATTACTTTAATATAAATTTTGAACAAAATCTACTAGTATTTGATGGAAAAAAAATCAGCAAAACTGCAGCAAAACCCCTTAATTCATTGTACCTTAGAAAGTTGTTATTCTTTTGGTCAGGTCCATATTAAAAAATTGGGTAACAAATTTGAAATGTAATGCTTGTTACAATAATAATGCTATGAGGTTAATTTTTATAATGTCCCCTGTAGGGTGGCATATAGCAGTCGCACTGTCGTTTGGCCGGCAATCGTTTACCGCTTTCAGATATTTACCTGATTATTGGTGTCTATATAGTTACAGATACTGCATGACTTACAGATTAAGTTCAAGTTTCGTTCCGGTCTATTGATTTTTGGCGCAGTTACGGGCTTTGGACCTAGACATTTTCTCTAGAATAACCGTTTTCTTTTTTTTCTAAACAATTTAAGATATTGACCTGATTGTTGGTGTGTGAGTCTACCTACATGACTTGCAGATCAAGTTCAAGTTTCGTTCCTGTGCCATGATTTAATTTTTTGAGGAAGTTATGGGCCTTGGAATTTTCTTTAAAATAACACTGGGGCATTGTGTTTCACAAACCAAGCTCTTGTTTACACTTGCTTATAAAAATTAGGTCACTTGTTCAAATCTTAGAAAATCCTTTTTACCACTACAGAGGCCACACTTATGACTAAATGTTGATGAAACTTGATCAGAATGTTTATCTTGACAATAAAAAAGGTCAAGTTCCAATCTGGGTTATATGTGTCCTAAAAAATCACAAAATCTGGAGAGCTCTTCAAGGACATCATGTCTCTCTTGTCTTATATTTATATTTAACAAAACATGTTGACAAGCTCTTTCTGTTCTTTACTTGTATAACATTTCAAATAGAAATATGTTAATTATCTTGTATTGGTTTGCTTTAATTAGGCAACTAAGTCAGCATTAGGATTGTGGATACACTCTTTAACGAGCATAAACCTCTAATTTGTTAAGGAAACAAATACAACATTTTAGGTTGCTATTTGAGCGTTTTCTTTCTTAAACTCTTAACAACATTGTGTTTTTATGTAAACTCAAGTTGTGGATCAATAAGTTGAGACATAGGGTATTGTACACATTTTAAACGAACATACAAACTTGCTGTAATTAGTTTGTATGATTATTGATTTTAGTAAAACCATTACTCACCGGACAGATTTGCATAGTTTCCTTTGTTTGCTTGTTGTATCAAAATAACCCAAACAGTGGAAGTTATTTAAAGTTTATCAGATTTTGGTTATGTTAAACAATTGTTCAATTCCTTTAAATCTGACATTAATGTTTTATTTGTTTGGATAGTATGTCTGTGGTACGGACAAATATTAAATATGTAAATTAACATTTAATTGAGGTCTCACAGGATTCTTTAACATAAACTAAATATTGGAGATGGCAACTTTTTCACAGTCAACTGTGGCTAAAGGCTCTGATTCATTTGCAGACTTTTGTTGTTCACCGTGTCAAGAGCACAATTTTGACCAGTTGGCAGAGGTTTACTGTGATAACTGTCTCAAGTTTTATTGCGGAAAATGTATTACCCTGCATGGTCAGTTGTTTGGCAGACATGTGACATACGGAAGGGGTGACACAAGTAAGTGGCCAGTGTCCAAGGAAGTGGAGGATTTCCTTCAGAAATGTGACCTTCATGGAGACAAACCTTTGGAAATGTTTTGTGATAACCACAGTCAGCTGTGCTGCACTAATTGTGCTTTCTTCAATCACAGGTAATTCAGTCATATATTTGAGTTCAAATATATGACTGGTCATAAATTGGCCATTCAATATAGCATTACAATGTATGCAGATCGATTGACAAATTAATATTGATTATTTTTGTGTGAATGAGAATAATTTGAATAATAGTACAAAAGGAACTAATATTAATTGTGTTTCTTTTTAAAATAAAAATTATGGTAAGAATAAAAATGATTTTATTCCAAATCTACGACTATAACCTGAAAATAGCATTTCGAAAAACAAAAGAAACGTGATAAACCAAAGCTTAGCCATATTCTGCATAATGGCCATTAAAACCACAAACAAATATTTAAGTATTATTTTCCTTTCAGACAATGTGCTAAAGTAATCCTGATATCCGAGTCAGTCAAAGGACCTCCACCAGACTTTCAGCATCTATCAAGAAAGATTCAAAGTATTCTGGAAACACTAAAGGAACTTGAGAACAATTGGAACAATAATATGCAGTCTTTGCAGGTATCATACAGCAAACAATTACATGAAATATGTCAAACACGTCAGAAAATAAATACAATGTTAGACGAGATAAAAAAGACAACAATGAAAGAGCTTGATGATAAGATGACCAGTCTGAAAGCGTCTCTTAAGACTGATGTGGACGATTGTATCAAGCTTAAAAATGAACTAAAAAGACTCAGTGACGCAGTACATTACCTAGTTGATAAGGGCAAAGCAGAACTCTCATTCATTGCAAGTAAGAAGTGTCTTGAAAAAATTAAGCAGTCTGAAACTTATCTGAAGGAGAACACTGTACAGGTAGATAGGTTCCTATCATTCCAGGCTGACATTGATATTGAACAGTTCTTCTCTAAACTGTCAGGTCTCGGGAGGATTGTGCAAGCTGACCAAGGCCAGGTTTTCACTTTCCAAGAAGTTTCAAAGAACATGTATGATGATCTTGTGAACATACCAAGCGAAGATTCATTGTCCTGCTATAGCAGTGCCATCTGTGTTCTCTCTAGTGATCAGATCCTTGTTGCAGATCGTCATAATAAGCGCGTTAAGCTTCTAGATTTGCAATACCAGGTGGTCGGACACTGTGACTTAAATGCTTCTCCACATGACATGTGTGAAATAGCACCCAGTGAAGTAGCTGTTACTGTGGATGGGGATAATACTCATGAGGTCCAGTTTGTCTCGTTTGGCTGGTTTGGCCGACTGGTTAAGGGAAGAAAGTTTAATTTTCAACATAGATGTATTGGTATTGCCTGTCATGATAAAGAACTGTATCTCACCACTGGCACTGCACTTTACAAGTATTCAATGAGTGCAGACCTGTTCAGGCTGTTGAATACGCTTTATGAAGACAGCTCGGGAAATATGACAGGTAATATTATGGTGGATATATCCAGATATCATTTGAAATGTATGAACATTTTCCATGTCTAGCGCATCTTTTTTGAAAAAAAAATATGAGCTATTGTCATCACCTTGGCGTCGGCGTCGGCGTCCGGTTAAGTTTTGTGTTAAGGTCCACTTTTTTCCTAAAGTATCAAAGCCATAAACTTCATATTTGGTATGCATGTGTATATGGACAAGGCCTTTCCATACGCACACAAATTTTGACCCCTGTGACCTTGACCTTGAAGAAGGGGTCTGCGTTTAGGTTTCAAAATCTGCGTTTAGGTTTCGAAAAATGCTCATAACTTCTATGTCCCTTGAGATATAACCTTCATATTTGGTATGCATGTATAGATGAGCGGTCTGCACCCGCTAGGCGGTGCTTTTGTTATAGTTCACATGTCAATTGTATTTTATACAATTACATATTCCAGATATAATAATGGTTGTCAATCATGATCTTTATAGTTCGTTTTATGCATTATATGTAAATGCAAACAACCATACAGTCTTTTGTTAAGTATCATGAAGACTTGTTTCTTTCTGTTGATTTGAAAAAAGTGGTTTGTGTAAATAAGACAGAACAGTGTCTTTATTAATATTATTATTCTGTAAAGAATTAACTAAATTGATGCATTTCTCTTTTGCAGTATATAAGTGTGCAGTGAGTGCATTAGGTGACAAGATATTTGTCACCAACAATCACCATCACAAGGTCCTCACCCTGGCCAGAGATGGCACAGTTCTCCACACCTTCACAGACCCAGACCTACAAGGACCATGTGGTATACATGTGACAGATCTGGGACAGGTGCTGGTCTGTGGGGAGGTTTCCAACAATATCCTACAGCTGGATGGTGAAGGCAAGACGAAGCTGGAAACTCTCATTAGAAGGGATAATTATTCTGGTTACCCCTACCTTATATCGGTCTGCTACAACAGGAGCACATCCTCAATCATTGTGGGACTGTTTTTTGGCATCAAAGTGTTTAAAGTTGTGTAGTTCTGTTTCACAAGTTTCAGTACAAACATTTTGAACATGTTCTTACAACATGAATTCTCGGCAACACCATATTTGATTAATCGTTACCTTGCATCACATAACTCGATGATTTATTGTGTTGCTAAGTACATATGTAATGTCAAATCATGAAAATGTTTTAAAAAGTACTTTCATAATACAATTCTTGGCAGCATGGATCTCTTATTTATTGTTATGTTTAATTGCATAGTTCTTGTTGGATGATTTATTGTGTTGCCACACTATTTAAAAACATGCTATCATCTGCTGCAAGGAATCAACTGTATTGTTCTGAAGATAATTTTTCATTTAAATTGTTTATAATTAGTGTACATGTATTGTTGCTATATCTTGATCTATATCTTTAACATGACTAACAAGTACGTAAATGATATGCATGTGGTGATTTGTAATGTTATGCTTTAGATTTTTGTGTAATTATTATGCAAAGTAAAAAGAACTGCACAGTGCAGTTTAGGAGAGAAAGTTTTACTTTTTCATTGTATTCTTCAAATGTTACTCTTTGTTCTGTTCTTAGAAATATAGCTACATAGAGTATTAATTATGTATTGTACAGATTTCATTCATTGTTGTTTTTAGATTTTATTTTTGTTGATGACAAGTACACATGTTTTTACTAATGTCATAGGTGATATTTGCCGGTACCTTTCACTATGTTTTATTGAATAAATTAACTTTCTAGTTCAAGTTCACATTCATCTTGTTATTTACTTAGCTTGTCACAGAACTGGACCAGTTTTGTAAAAAAGCAAATGCTTGTCTTGCATGAGTGGGGAGCTTGTCTTGCATGAGTGGGGAAAAATGAAGGAAGATACAAGAAGCTGGTGACAAAGCGATTCAGCGTCTCAACGCTGTGATTCCAAACAAGACACTCGAGCTATTTTCGATGGTTAAACAAACGACTCAAATGTTGACAATAGAGCCATTTTTGATTCAACAAGTGTAATCTATGTTTGTTTCAATTTTTGCACGGCATGCATTTGCCCCTCCTGCTGTACACTACTAGTTTAAATAAGGCGATGTTTTATAACTAAGGCGAACGCACATAAAAAAAAAAATTGCCTCTTCTATCAAATGTGTGCTATATAAGACCAATGAACGTCCAAGGACATCAGCAGATGAGAAATTATTATGGAAGGCATCACTATCAAACTCAGTATTTATTGTCATGAGACACTCTTTTTAGGTCACCTCGGCACACCATGCTCTTTGTGAGCTTTTGGGATTGCCTTTTGTTGGTCATGCGTGGTCCGTTGTGTGCCATCAACATTTGCCTTGTTAACACTATATAGGCCACATTTACTGTTGGATTTTCATGAAACTGGGTCAGAAGATTTGTGCCAATGATATCTTTGCCGAGTTTGAAACTGGGTCATGTGAGGTCTAAAACAAGGTCACCAGGTCCAATTAAAGAAAAAGCTTGTTAACACTCTAGAAGTCAAATTTTTAGTCCAATCTTCATGTAAGTTGGTCAGAATATTTGTCCAAATGATATCTCAGCTGAGTTTGAAAATGAATCCGGTTCGTTGAAAAACATGGCCACCAGGGGGTGGAGCTGTTTTCCTTATATGGCTATAGTAAAACGTTGTGAACAGTGAACTCTCTAGAAGTCACATTTATAGTCCTATCTTCATAAAACTTGGTCAGAACATTTGTTCTTATAATGTCTCGGCTGAGTTTGACGGTGGTTCCCGTCGGTTGAAAAACAGGGAAGCCAAAGGGTGGGGCATTTTTCCTTATAAGGCTTTATTAAAAATTTGTTCACACTCTAGAACTCACATTTATAGTTAAATCTTTATGAAACTTGGTAAAAACATTTGCCCTATTGCTGTATTAGAAAATGGTTCCGGTTCATTAAAAAAAACATGGCAGCCAGGGGGCAGAGCAGTTGTCCTCATATTGCTATAATAAAACCTTGTTAACACTCTTAAAGTCACATTTTTGTCGAATATTCTTGAAAGTTGGTCAGAACATTTTGTTCTAATGATATCTGAGCTGAGTTCAAAAGTAATTCAGGTCTGTTAAAAAACATGGCTGCCTGGGGGCGGTGCAGTTTTCCTGATATGGCTGTTGTGAAACCTTTTTAACACTCTAGAAGTCACATTTATTGTCCAATTTTCATGGAACTTGGTCAGAACATTTGTTCTAATGATATTTTTTTTGAGTATGAATTTGGTTCTGGTTCATTGAAAAACATGGCCACCCCCCTGGATGGGGCAGTTTTCCTTATATGGCTATAGTTAAAGCTTGTAAACACTCTAGAAGTGAAATTTTGTGTCCAATCTTCATGAAACTTAGTCAAAACATTTGTTCTCATGGTTTTGGCCTGTTGAGAAAAAAAAGCCACCAGGGGGCGGGGCAGTTTTCCATATATGGCTCAAGTGAATCCTTGTTAACACTCTAGAAGTAACATTTTTAGTGCAATATTCATGAAAATTGGACAAAACATAAATTTTGTACCAATGAAATCAATGCCGAGTTCGAAAATCATAACTCGAAACTTAATCCATGGATCAATTGAGATAAAAAAAAAAAATAGGTCATTAGATCAAATTAAAGAAAAGGCTTGTTAACATCAAGAAGAAACATTTCGAGTCAGAATAGCTTAATTGGCTTTTGGTGTACATATCACTCAGGTAAGCACGTTTTGGCCATCCTGGACCTCTTTTTGTGAAGTTTTTGGCAAAATAATCACTTAAAAATCAGCTTGAAAAAACTGTCACACAGCATTCTGTTGAGAAAAAGCATAAAGCGCTTTGACAAGCATGTTATGCAGTAAAATGCAATGAATGTGGGTATGTCTTTGTAAGTATTTTATAACTATGTTGTGGTGCTCTTTATTTAACTTTCCAATTCATTTACTCTCGATCAGGAGCTTCCTTTTCTTTAATTTTATAACTCACCCATGTACTAGTTGCCCAACTGCTTTCTTTTGTCAATATAAATTGGTCAGCTTTGGCAATTATAGTTTTGCCTTGAAAAATATTGTTTATTTTAGTTTTAATCAAATTTATTTTAAACATGTCTGTTTTTCTTATTTGAATTATTTAAATTCCATAAATTTATTTATTCAGTTTTGAAAATGCTATCCTATGTGACATTTCAGGCAGCCTGCTGGTCCCCAGAAGGTAATGTAGTTCTGTTTGCAACAGAGAACCAGCCAATCATCTACTCACTGACATTTGCTGCGGTCTCTGATGAAAGCTCACCTGTGATTGGTGGATCCCAGACAGCAGTGGCATGTGCTGACCTATCAGAAACATCAATAGAAATGTTGGATGGGAAAGCTATCAAGTATGTTCACCTATACTGGATTGGTGAAATTTCCTATTTTATAATCTTTCTGTTTCTGATGAAATTTTCTGTTTGTTAGTACACTTATAAAATAGATTATAACTTATATGAATGTTTCATTCTTGGAGGGTATTTTATCAACCAGATGAAATACGATTGCTGCAGGCAACTTATTTTTGAGGATGGACAATAAGCAGGGAACATTTATGATTTATGATGTACAGTGTTTTTGAAACAAACAGTTTAAGAATATAAGGTTTTTTACAAACATGGTGTACAATATGTAGAGATATTTTGGCGACAGCCGACATACTATATTAATTGTTCCAATGATGCGAGGTCAATGTGCTTATGCCAGCTGTGTACGAGTACAAATATAACACAGTATCATGCTGAACTCTGCTTAAATTTTGTTTTGGAAAAAATACTTCAAGATTTCTCAAGCGATCAAATTGAAACTACAAATATATCATCACTTTGAAGTGTTAACGTGCACAACACTTTACACGCACATTGTTCCACACATTCTGAGTTTTTTGCCACTGAACATAGCCAACAAAGCCGTGCGGTAATGTGACATAGTTCTAGTCTATTCCTATTCTTATTCTTATAATAGTCAGTTGACTCAATGCCCTGCTGTGTGTTGTATACAGGGTCGGAGGTCAGATACAGCAGATGGTGTGGGACCCCCAGGGAGAGAGACTTGCAGTGATACTGGGAGGTAGGCTACTATTACATGACTGTGAGTTGATCCTGAGAGGTAGGCTGTTGTAACATGACCTTCAAGTGATAGTGGGAGGTAGGCTACCGTAAATGGCCTTGGTCTGCAGTGGCCTAATTTTGCAAGATGAGTTACAAAATAAAATCTTGAGTATTTTTTTTTGGTAAGTGAAAACTGTGTAGATATCTTGGTCTTACAGCCTACAAATTTAAGGATTTTTTAAGTGATAATAGAAGGTTTGCTGCTGTAAAATTTGTGAATGCATCTTGCATCAGATCTTTCCTAGTTTTATCGTTTGTGAGAGGTGCAGTTTTCCATATCATCTAGCTCCAATACTGATTGCTACATAACTGTCATACTTTTATGTATAATTCAAATAAGTTTTTCCTGAATGTGTAGAATTTATTGTTTGACATAAATAATTCAATTGGGCTATTTCTGAATGGCCTAGAATTTTTTGATGAACTTAAAAAAATCAAATAGGCTATTTCTCGATGAAGCAGATTTTACTGTTTGTTCAGGAGAAGCATTACTTGAGACAGCAAACAGGATTCAGACACAGTTGTTGCTTTTTTATTGGTTTTCAAAGGGAATTTCTGTCAGCATATGGTAATACAATCTTCTTGCACGCATTGCATCGATGCTCTATAATTTTTTATTAATTGTCTTTAATTGTCCAGTTTTCGAGTTAAAACCAGATTCAACTTGAGAATCGTGGAAGCAAATGGTTTGTGTTTTATGTTTCCAGAATCCTGTGAATTTGTGGCAGTGTTCCGGACTCAGCGGTCTCCAGTGTTGGAAATAACCCCATGGTTGGTGACTATTTATTTGTTAAAAAAGCATAACTGTTTTCTAAGGGGCATATCCTGATGATTGGCACATATGCCAGTTTTACAATCAACCCCAACAATTGCAAATAATTGCTTATAAGTAAGCAAGTATGTTCTTAATTGATAAAACTTTTAGAGAAAAAAACGCCTATGACAAGCTACATGCATTAAAAATTAATGTAACAGAAATGCTTGAAAGCTAGTTGCTGGTACCATATGTCATTATATTTAGTTTTAAATATATTAATGTTAGTTTGATTGCATCGAAAGCCTAAGGCTTTTTGAGATGCAAACAAGTCCGTCTCCTGGGTAGAACAAGTAATTGGTGTCTTTGGAGAGATCGTAAGAACCCTGCCATAGAAGAGATTGAACCCGTTTCCTTCCCGTCTCTAGGCAGTCACCATATCCAATATGCCTACTTTTTCACTGGGGGGACTTTTTTTGTAACCCTCTCATTATTTGTAATCCCTTATAACAAGAAAGAGTATGACTGATTTAATTTAATGTTCAGCTTTTTGCATGTTTTGCAATCGGAAATATGAGCTCAATATTTGTTTTGCTATTGAATATTCACAAGTATTCATTGATATAGAAATCCGTAATCGACAGTTCTCAAAATTAAATTCTCTGCTAATACATACAATTAATATGGTATGCTACAGAAGACCAACTGTCCACCCTAAAAAAAGTGAACTTTACCTCAAACCTCTAAAAGAATATACAAAGAAACTACCTGCAAAAAAAGTTCTCACAAATCTCAATAGGGACTGTCCTAAATACATAAAACCCATTTATTTCCAGTGGGCTAGTACGTGGTCAGGATGGTGAGAGACCAGAGCTGGTACAGTTCAAACCCAGCTTTGAGGGCGGATCACTGCTCACTGTGGTAAATCTAACAGTTTACACATTGGATTATATATGACCCTCGATCGCTCTGTAAAAAGGGGGGTTAAATGCATTTGCGTAATTTTTTTCCCCAGATTAGCCTCTGGAGTCTGCACAGGCTAATCAGGGACAACACTTTCCGCTTGTATGATAGTTTTCATTTAAAGAAAGTCTCTTCTTAACACAAATCCAGTTTGGGCGGAAAGTGTCGTCCCTGAGTAGCTCATTTACATTTGTGGAATTATCTACATATATTCGACTTACATGTGCGGAAATATCTGTATAGATCTGATTGGCATTTGTAGAAACTTGCACTAGATGAATGACTTTTGTAGAAATACCTTTGTCTGTATATATNTATATAAAATAGGCATTTCTGAAAAACATCATTTTCTTATCGACATGAGAAGAAACAAAATGGTTCTCAGTTCCCACTCATTTTCCAGGTGTGGTCCAGTGGGAGGATAGGCTACATACCACTATATTACATCAGTTCGGCTGGAACCAGCGCAGTCAATGAGATTCCCCAGCCACCAGTGATTAACACGCACAGATTCTCCAATGGAATGTATTCCCACACATAGAGACCTGACAATCGATAACGATACATATGAGCTGTTCCATGTAGCTGGATGTAGTTTATCAGTCACATTTGTAATGACGTTGGAAATACATCTTCAATCTCATTTTGGGGAATGGAACGTGCATGGGTTATCGTCATTATTATGTAAATTAAGACGAAAAAAGTATATTATATAAATATTAATGTGGAAATAAATATACAAGAATAAATTATCTTTTATTAAAAATAATTTTATTCCTAAGTAGAGGCTAAGTTTGTCTAAGAAACCCTCAATTATCAATTTTTCTCAAGATATTTTATACATGCTCTGTTCAATATAAGGTTAATCTTATCTCTACGGAGGGAAATGTTTGCCAGTCTGTAAAAAAAAAATCCTGTTTAAGGCTGTTGGAATTCCACAAAGTTGTGCAAGGGCCGTGGTGTGCATGTGGTGAGTTATTTGTCGAATTGAGACATGGACATGTTTGAAACTAGCAATGTCACTTATAACCGCATGTGTTCTGTCTGTCTCAATGTCAGATGTATCATTGATGTGAGCTTGTAAATCTTGCAAGACTATTACTGTAAATAATATGTATTTAGATCTATTTTGTAGAAAAAAGGGCGTTATTGTGCATTATTTATTACTTTCATTTTAAAAGGTATCATCAGTTTTCAGTGACTATCACCAAATGATATAAACAGTAGAACTGATTTAATTAACTCTTGACAGTAATATGGTTATGGCTTGGAACGCATATTTAATTATTGTTGTTATATGCTTCATTTTGTAATAAATTATCATATTCTGCAGCATCTTTGTTAGCTGACCTGAGAACAAAGTGCTGATGGTGAGCCATTGTGGTAAGTGGCCATCAGGCATCCTGTGTCGTCCGCCATCAACAATTTGCTTCAAACGACATCGCTTGGCAGATTTTCACAAAACTTCAAAGGAATGATTCTAAGTGACTGTCTTTAATAGATGCTGTAAATGTTCTGGTTAGCTGCAAATGTAGGTCACCAGAGCTAAAAATCAATTTTAAAAGTGGAAACATAAAAAAAAATCTCATGAAACGGAAAGACTCAGAGGTTGAATATATGGTTTGTAATATTGTCTAGAGGTCAAAGATTGTTCAAATCATACCCCTGGGGTAAAAACTGGTCTTGCCCTAAAGTTCACAGGATTAATGTAGACTTGTATAGAACATAACTGTAAGTCTTCTTTATGAAACTGCAAGGCTCAGAGGTTTAATATTTGGTGTGTAACATTTTCCAATGGTCTTCTACAAACATTGTTCGAATCATGCCTTTTCGATCAAAACTGGCCATTCCCCGGGGTCACATAATTTATATATAAGTCTTACATATTGAAATATTTAAAATCTTATCTGAAACAAAAAGGACAAGAAGTGTACCTATTTGGCATGTTATCCACTACTTAAAAAAAAAATCAAACCATGCCCCATGTGATCAAAATAGGCAATGCTTGGGGGTGTGGGTTGAAATGTTGTAAATTGAATTTATATAAGGTATGTGGCATCGGATTGTGGTCCTCCTTACAGATTGTTCAAATATACCCCTGGGTTCGAAACTGGTTAACAATCTCTTGTTGTGAATAGAGAAGTTCTAACAAATTCTATTCAACAAGAGAGCTTTCAAAACATTGTGACGCCCCNTGGTTATGAGGGTCTCTATGCGCAAAAGTTTGACTTTATTGTTTGTTAAAGTTATTGCTTTTACATTGAATTTGTGTAGGAAATCTTTTAGTATATTGTGACCTAAATGTCAATATTATTGATTTTTGTTTACATATTTTTTATCCTTTGACCATTCCGATTAAAAAGAAAATATTGTGTTTACTGTTACAATATTTGTTTAAATTTGATTAAAAATGCAAGAACTTAAAGAAATACTTTTAGAAGGTATGTAAGATGTTATAACGTTGCCAATGACCTTTGTAATTGCACTGCCATGCTGCTGCTGAGGTTCAAATCAATTTTTATTTACACTATCAAGTTGAATTTGATTGCAAGACTGAATGTGTTTTTGCTAAACATGAAAATCCAAATGAAATGAACAATTTAAAATTTTGTTTTGTATGTATGACACGGTACAGAAATCATTTCAAGACCAGTGAAAACAATCAGTCAGAATGACAAATGATCAAAAAGTCGTGAAAACATATCAATGTTCTGTTCCCCAAAAACTCACTGTTATTAAAATTTCCCCCTTCTGGGATGTTAAAAAGTTCTCAAACTGATGTTGCAATTTTCGCAAACTTCCTAATGTTGCTTTAATCAAACACTCTGTAATTTTCCCAACACTTTTATAGCAATTTTCCACAATTCCGATATTGCATTTTCCCAAACTCTTTTCTTTCTTTATGTTTCAATTTACCAGAACTCTGATGTTCTTCATTATATTGAATTGTTAACGATAAAAAATTACTAACCACTCGACCTAGTAAACAATGTTGATCAATATAAAGTTGCTTTTTAATAATTTTAAAACATTAGTATCATTTGGTTTGTGCGTTGTTTACGCTCCCAATGGCAATTCGTTTGGACATATAGAAAGATAGGACATGACTGACAAGAGTTGTCTTCTAAAATGATTCTTTCATTGTAAACAGAGTGAAAGATTGAGCCAAGTTGCTGTGGTGTCCAAGTTAAACTAGACAGTAAAATAAACAAGACAGTTATTTCATAATTATGAAGTTTTAGATTAAGTCATAATTGCAAGTCCTTCTAAACTTCAGTAATGGATCTGTAACCACACGGACCTGTGATATACCTCAATGTTAACCTGACATGGACCTTTATGCATTAATATATTAAAGTAATATTTAAATAAATACATTAGTTTCCATTCACGCAGTGAGTTTAATCAATAAAAGTGTAACTGTTGTGGCATCAATAAATCCATTAATCCGCATTACAAACAAAAGCAAATAGACTTGTAGGACACAATAAATTCATGGGCGTAATTTATGCTTAGAGTTCAGGAGTGCCAGGGTAATTTTGGCGAGCTATAGCAAAGATTCTATGACAAGTTGGCCATGATGCAATTCTGCAATTAATGTATTCAAAGTTAATTACCACTTAGTTCTTGAAATAAGTATATCAAGTGAGCAGCATCATGCAAAAATGGGTCTTATGCCATATGCGGCCAGCATAGCTCCAGCGCAGTGTGGTCAGGAGCTTCCCTGTCTGCTATAAATTCATACAAGGTTTTGTGGTTCAATAAGCGGACAGGAAAGCCTCTAAACCTTTGCATGCTGGGAAATTTGTCCTCTGCTAAAATTTGGTCTGCTTAATTTCTAAAATAAGCATTTTCTTTGATTTTTTTTTCAAAGAATACTATCAGAATAGCAAAAAGTTTGGATCCTGATGAGACGCCACGTTCTGTGGCGTCTCATCTTGATCCAAACTGTTTGCAAAGGCCTTTAAAATCCGGTTCCAGCACTGAAAGGGCTAACCATAAAGTGCAATTGTGCAGGCTAATCCGGAGCTATGCTAGCTAAATAAGGCATTAGATCCATTCTTACATGCCATATGCTCTTAAATATTTATCCCATTTATGCCAAGTGGACTCTCCCGTCCTCCTAAATTGGATCAATTTATTTCCAAAATTAGAGATGTCTGGTATATTTATTTCTATTTTTAGAATATTTCTCACATAAATTCCTTTAAGCAAACAGCGTAGACCCTGATGAGACGCCGCATTATGCGGCGTCTCATCTGGGTCTACGCTGTTTGCTTAGGCCTTTTTTGTAGACGCTAGGCATAAATGGGTTAATACATCAGACGAGTCTAAGATTGGGAATTTTCAAGTTTTTTTAAAAGTTACTGCGGAAGAAAAAAGGTATTTCAATGTGATTGAGATCTTGTGATATTCATGTTTTTATGATAATACATGTAAGAACAAAACTTTTAAAGAAAGCAACAAAATACCATTCAATAGGAAAAAGCAACTTTTATTTTTGGAAGCTTTTCAATACTGCATAAAAATGAGTACTTACACATTCAAATATTTGTATTTATCAACCACACAATATACAATACAGACTAATAACAGCTCTGTAAGTTCATAAAAAAAAGCAAAACACAGTAATTGATCAACACGTTTACAACTAACATTTTCAATAGTTAACCCATTTATGCCTAGTGGACTCTCCCATCCTTATAAATTGGATCAATTTATTTTCAAAATTAGGGATGTCTAGTATATTTATTTCTATATTTAGAATATTTCTTACAGAAATTCCTTTAAGCAAACAGCGCAGACCCTGATGAGACGCCGCATCATGTGGCGTCTCATCTGGGTCTACGCTGTTTGCCAAGGCCTTTTTTCTAGACGCTATGCATAAATGGGTTAATACATATAGTTATTTGACCAGTGATTATTTTACCTGCGAGTCCCGCGTCCTGGACTCACAAAAATCTCTGGGGATGCAAAGTTTTGAATTATGTGGGTCCCAAAAATGCATTGACATTTCTAAAAAACAATATAGTCTAATATTTGGACTCATTCTTTCAATTCGGGGACTCATAGATTTGAAAGTGATCGCGTCCCAGGACTCAAATGTGAAAATTTGTAAAAATATCACTGTTTGACACTTATTATTAAAATGGGAATCTACACTTTATTGATAAAATTCTTAACAACAGCAAATTGCACGGTAATCTTCATGTTTAAAAAATATAACTGCGAAATTAACAACACCTGCAACACAAAGAGAGACTGAAAATGCAATAGATACATTTATCTTAGTTATCCACTGTATGTGAGATCCATATAAAAACAAGTTTTTTAACTGTTATTTAGCAAAATATATCTTATGGACAAAAAATTAAACTTTCTTATTAAACAAAATATTATTACTTAATATTGCACAAATATAAACGAATCCCGGACAATCGCTCCTACGGACAATCGCTCCTACGCTAAATTTAAAAATTATACATTGAAGACAGATTTCATAAAATGCAGCCAAGACAAATTAGCGCCCGAGCCGATGTGACAAAGATATTTCGTACATACTTTCCTACACTAACCAAAACATTCGTCTTAAAATGATCCAAATTTAAATTCACCTCGTACACGCATGATATACATGCTGGCAAATTCGACTGTACAAACATTTTCGCCTTTTTTGACACATGTTCTTCTTTACTTTAATTTTACCGGTAATTAAAATAATAGAAGCCACTGTCTGGGTTGTCAAAATAATGTAGAAGCGATTGTCCGCCCCGTCAAAACATCGTAGGAGCGACTGTCCGCCCTGTCAAAACATCGTAGGAGCGACTGTCCGCCCTGTCAAATTAAGCGTAGGAGCGATTGTCCGTAGGAGCGATTGTCCGGATACCGAATAAACATTTGATGTTTAGGCTCAACGATTGATGTATAGGCTAAATTATCTACAAGTTAACATGATACTGAAATGTACATAATTTTATCTTTGTCAAATATTACTAGTATTGCACATGAGCTCACTATAACATAAAGGTATAAATGAATTAAAAACTACCAACTGGTTAAACAGAGAGCACAAATTGTAGTTTATAAAGACTTTCAAGTCTGTAAATTGTTGAAATTGTTTCTAAGGACAACCCTTTTAAGACTTGTCATTTGTTCAATTAAAATTATCCCTTAAAATTAATGTCCAAACACAGTATATTATTTATTATGATTATCTGTCAAACAATTTCAACATTAAATATATACTTTGTCTTTAAAACATTATAAATGCAAACTAAATTGTGTTGTCAAAATAGAAAGCTTATGAAAAAATGGCACCAGTTGATCAGTCATAAGACATAAGATTCCTAAGCAAAAAATAAGTACATCTAAGGCTAAGTCCTTACACATTTACAAACACTGTATTCTGTGAACTTGTCTAGATGTTTGTTCTTAGACAAATTCCTGTTATACTTAATTGTAAAAGTATTCAGAAAATTGAATAGTGTTTATTGAAGACTAAATAAGAACACACCGATGAAAAGGGACATACAACCATACAATTAAGAACAATTATTTAAAGATAATATAATTCAGCTAGAGCAACCTGTGGGCAACAAACAAATTGAGATTGTCTTATAATTTTGACAAGCATAATAATACAAATGCAACTTTGAATAGCACCAAACATAAATCAATTTTGTAAAAAAATATTTTAAATCAAAACATATTTATCATGGTGCCCAGATATGAAAATAATACTATAAGGTAAAAATATTATGTTTGCTGTTCATACATTGCAAACTTGTTACATGGCATTAATTCTGATGAACTTTTTTTTCTTATAAACTTATATCGATGAATGTGTCCGTTGAAATGTTTATTTTGATACTAGCAAAGAATGAAATGTCCATCAATCACTTAATATTTAGTATATTTATTTTCTTTCATGGACAGTTATGGTAAATGTTTATTTCTGACATCAACATGTAAATGTATGTCTACATATAAGACTGGATACAGACATTAACACTAAGCAGTCTTCATGTATAAAACAGTTAGTTTTCTCGGGGTATTGCTTATTCATGGATTTCATAAGAAATCATACAAATCAAACTTCGGCACATTGGTTTGTTTGATTTTTCACCATTTTCAACAGTCTTTCAGACCTATCATGGTGGTCAGTTAGCCTTCTCACACTTTTCCTGGGTTAGCTGCAGGTTTTCCAGTACTATGGTCAGTTAGCCTTCTCACACTTTTCCTGGGTTAGCTGCAGGTTTTCCAGTACTAAGTGCACATATACTTTTGCCAGTAACTGAAAACTGCCCAACTTGATTCGGAGGTAGGGCGAAAATGTCCATTGAAATTATTTTATGACCATTTCCTTCACAAGTTATGTGGCTGAGCCTATAATTGAACTAGCTATATGAGTAAGAGAAAGTATGAGAACATAAGTCATCAGATTGGTGTGTTACAAAGCTAAGGGTTGCACCTCCACATAAAAGGACCACCTGATGCAAAATGGAAGACATAATTGATAAACAAATACAATGTAAGATCAATATTTAGCACCTCAGAAAAACATGCTGTCCAAAGTAAGAGCGCTTGACTATTCTTTCGCTTTATGAGCATAATGTACATTTTTTTACTATACTGACCATAGTATAACTTCTTAATTAAACAAGGGCTGTTTGTTAAACATGCATGCCCCCCATATGGGCTGTCAGTTGTAGTGGCAGCATTTGTGTGAATACGTTTTCGTCACTGTGAACGGTGGTGGTGGTGGTGGTGGTGGGTGGTTGGTGGTGGTTGGCGGTGGTGGTGGTGGTGGTCTTTTAATCAACAGGGGTCATCTGCTGGTGATGACCAATGTCTCTATGAAGTTTCGTGATCCCAGGCCTAAGCGTTTTTGAGTNAAATGTTTTTTTTAATTGATAAAATGGCATGTACTGTACATATACGATCTATTTTCATGCAGTTCATCTTCATAATGATCAGATTCGTCAGAAAAATCCATAATTTTACCTTAAAGTATTGATGTAATAGCAATGCAGTTGATCGTCTCGGCAGAAATTACGCTGTAAAACATAGCGGATATACATGTGTGACGTCACAGCAAGGGAGGTAACAGTCCAGCTTTTAGAAAAAAGTGCGTTATTGGAAGATTTACCCGGTGATTTATGGCATAAGGCGTAACGCTTAATTGTTGCAAATAGTTTTATTCCGCATCTCAAACAATTATCTTTGATATTATAAAGTTTCCAAAAGTGTTAAAATTGACCTTTAAAATGAATCGCTAGCATTTTCTTTGTTTTCTTAAGTACCGACCCAAAGTTAAAACATTTTGCCGGCATAACAAAATGTGTACGATTTCAACAGAAATAGAATCGCTAAAACATAACCAATTTGTGTCTTATTTACAGCAGCCAATCTTATAATTGTTACGCCAGCTAAACAAAATTCTAAATATTTCAACTGAAACTGAATCACTCGCATTACAAATGTTTTTGACGTA
Source organism: Dreissena rostriformis (assembly GCA_007657795.1). Lineage (NCBI taxonomy): Eukaryota > Metazoa > Mollusca > Bivalvia > Myida > Dreissenidae > Dreissena > Dreissena rostriformis. The sequence goes on along the minus strand of VMBQ01000408.1, from coordinate 80,923 downwards.
TTTAAATTGTCGTTGTTTTAAATATATTTATTTCATAAACATATTCGTTCTGAATGATATTGAACCGGCTTGGAAGTTAATTATTGTTAAAGGAAACATTGCTCTCATTGTTCAATGATTGGACAGAGTAGATTTTAACAGTAAATAGGATTAGTAGCGTTCTTTTGTAGTATTTGATTAGTTTGCAGTATGTAGAGACTGAGTAGAAAGGTGAACTCTTTTTACTTACACTTGTATACGTTAATTGGCTTGTCACGCATGAGTTTATTCACTCAACCACATCCGAGTGCATGCATATCTTTAAATGTCATTCCTTGCATATGATTCATGCTGTAAACATGTATATTTATGATGTTTAATCGTAAATATAATATATTTAGGTAAATATACATTTTATACATCTTTTCTATTGATGTCTGTCTGCAGTTTTATTGTATTTATTGTGTTATAATAGTTGTATTTTTATTTTAATTCTGTTTGTCTTTTACCGTCGGAACACATTATTTGAAATACATGTATAATTGAAATTGCTACTTATTAAAAGAAATGTGATTCCTTGCATATGATTCATGCTGTTAACATGTGTATTTATGATGTTTAATTGTAAATATAATATGTTTAGAAACTTCAACGTTTTGGTCGAAAGAACCCTACACGCACATGTCCAATTATTACTAATTCAAACTCAAAATGTTTTCACGGCGAAACAAAATTCAAACATTTTAACTAAAAAACCCTCCCAGTTCCAATAATTTCTTATTTACGTCGACTAAAACGGCGATAGGGTAGTTTCAAGTTGCTAAATAATATAGCAACAATAATGGTGTCAGTTAAGGTTGGTCGACATGGTCGTCGATGAATTCTTGTTGCCGTCGACTTAAACGGCGATAGGGAAGTTTCAATTTGGTAAAACATAATATATAGTTACAATGCTTGTCGTCGTTGTGGTCGTTAACTTAAACTGCGATAGGGTAGTTTCAACTTGGTAGAACTAATATAGTAGCAATGCTTCGCAGTCGACGGAAAATCTATTCATAATTTGTGATAAAGTTAAAAACGAAAATTACATACAAGTTTACTGGAGACATACACAAAATGTGTCGCCAACTTAACAAAATTCCAAGCATTTCAACAAAAATGAATCACTCGCATTACAATTTTTCTGTGATTTCTTATTTACAGACCCACACTCAGATTGTTATGCCAGCGTAACAACATTTTAAACATTCTCCATATATGATGTTATTTATATTTCGTTGACGCATATTCGTCCTTCGTCAGACGTGAACGTTATTTTTAAACCACAGAAACGTCTCTTTAGACTGAAGTTCGCGCGACAACGTTTCGTCGTGGTAAAATCATTGTTCGACCATCCTACCTTTTACCATCATCAACTGGCTCGAGGACTACCTCACAGACAGGAGTATGAAAGTTGTTGTTTAAGGAGAGGAATCCAATCTGGCTACAGTCGAATCCGGTGTACGGCAGGGCACAGTCCTAAGCCCCCTGTTATTTCTCTGCCACATCAATTTAATTGATGTGGCAGAGAAATAGCAGGGGGCCAAGGACTAATATTTATCTACACGACTCAGTAAAGTACTCCGTCTGCCTATTTGCAGACTATTGCCGCCTGTATCAAACTATCAGAAGTCGTCGAGATCATGATATTCTACAGCAAGACCTTAATCAACTAGACGCCTGGGCCAACACATGGGGAATGCGCTTTAATGCCGAACAAACATTCTGACAATAAACCAGGAATGTTTTTTTTTATTAAGGATATAACTTGATGATTCTTAAATTAAATTAAACTTCAAAACGTTTCTACAAAACGCTTATATGTTAGCTGTTATAAGAACAATACACATATAAATCCAACAAAACCATTGAATTATTGGAAAGGATCAAAAACAAAACTCTGACAAATATTGCCACACAACAAAATAAACGTTTTATGTCTTATACGAGCAATTATAGCAATAAAACTTAGATCTATAATAAAAAAATAAAAAATAAAATAAAAAAAACATTAACCACACAACAACTACAATAAAATGTATAAACAATTCCTAATTTTCACCGAACACNAAACATATGTGCCAAATGATTTTAAAATCCCTTGATGAACAACATAGTTATGGCACGGACAAGCGGGACAGACAGACAGACAGACCGACCGACAAAGTGACTCCTATATAGGGTATAATAAGACTGATTAGATTTAAGGGGTGTATTAACAAAATTATTAAGTTGAATCACACTACCTTTCCTCCCATTAATCTTTCATCAATGGTAATATTTTCTGCATTGATCAAGCCGTTCTTAGCATTATTTGTCTAACATTTGAATAAAGAACTAGATAAGAGAGAAATCAGTCATACTGTTCAAATCTTCACTTTAAAATGGAATTGTTTCGAAAATTAACTTATATACAGAATTTCTTAAGATGTATTGATAATCATATCTCATGAATACAAACATAATAAAATTCAATATTAGCCTCTGGAAATCAAATCAAAAGTAATTCCCTTTAGAAACAAAGGAACTAAGCTTTTCAAAGCAGTTCTGTGATGTTTGTATAGTAAATGTGGTTTCTGAGTTTGCTTTTTACCCAAGAAAAGTGCAGCTGAGATATCATACAACAAATGTTTTAATGAAGTTGTATGCTGTAAGGGCAACAATTTGCGACTTCTAAACTTCTAAAGTGATCACACTGTTTCAGTACAGACATTTAAGGAAATTTGCCCCACCCCTTGGTGGCTAAGGGTATCATGTTTACAGATTTTTCTAAACGTTAAAACGAAATGAAATAAACGAAATGTTACCGTTTAAACGGTATCCATATCTGTTTTAAAAGCATCAGAACCATCGCATTTCCAAACTGAAAAGGTATTTCCGGAAGTTATATTCATAGCATATCCCATTCGCGCAATGACGTCATATTTTAAAACCATAAAATATTATAAACCAGAACATCTGTATCACCACATGTGTATTCGTCATTCAATAAAAACTATTCAAAGAACGTCGAAAATAATGTAAAATTGACCAAAATATTGTATCCAAAAACGACACTCCGAAATAAATGTACGTATTTTGCACATGAAATACAATGTGCATATTGTTCAACTGCAGAAAATTAAAAACCAGTTAACTAGCAAAAACGTAATCAATTTATGATTTGGTTAAAGTATTGCTTTTCAACATGCTACTCGGTAGTGCCCGGATTTACCGCAAGTATCCGGATTTCGCAGTTTGTCATCGATATACTTCGCCTATGTTACATGTTGTATTTGCACGCCAATATTTATTATATTAATATTGACTGTCGTTTAAACGTTTACTGTTTTTGTCAACATTTTTTAGCAAAACACGAAATGCGACCGTTTAAACGTGATACCCTAATTATTGGTGGCCATGTTTTTCAATGGACCGGATGCATTTTAGAACTCAGCTGCTATATCATTAGAACAAAGGTTCTTGGTAAATTTCATGAAGACAAAAAAAATCCCTTCAAGACTGTCACCTGGATTCACTATAGCAATTTATCCCACTTTTACAGCGAATTCGGTTGATTAAAGCCCCGTTGATTAAATTTCTGCAATAATACACGGCACGAAATGACGTCATTTTTTCAACAAAATGACGTCATAAAACCTTCGAAATTATCCAGTTAAACTTATTTTGTTTAAATAAAAAAGTTTACTGAATAAAAAGTTGGATAAAAAGAATAATAGGTTAGTGTTGATTTTAGATCAGGCACGAAAAACAGGCATACAGCCAAGGCTCGTGCTTTTCGTTTTCTAAGGCTCGCATGATAAACATGATCTATAATCAACACTAACCTATTATTCTCTATAGAAAACTGTCCCCCGTACTTGCGGATGTGATTTTAAATGGACTCAAACCTTTTTTGTACTAAGCCCAGACATCATTACAACAAATTTTCTTAGCAAGTTTTATGAACATTGGTAAAAAAATATATCTTTGAGATTGTTCAAAGGCTATTTCTTTAATTTGACCTACCGGGGTAGTAACCTTGTTTTTTGACCCCACAATGACTGAATTTCAAACTCGGCCAAGATAACTTTGTGAGAAATGTTTTGGTAAATGTTCTGAAAAAGTTTCATGAAGATAGGGCAATCAATGTGGTCTCTAGATTGTCCACAAGGTAAATGTTGATGAGGAATGAAGTGCAACAATAAGAAGTGATCACAAAATCTCATCAAGAGCAGGTTGTTGCTAAGTGAGCTAAAAATAAGAAAATCTTTTAAGAAATCATGAAAGTTTTTTTTTTTAAAGGTCTAGGTCTCACAAAGTATTGCTATACATGTATATGTGAGTGTACCTGTGATTGCTATACATGTATATGCCAGTGTACCTGTGATTGCTATACATGTATATGCGAGTGTACCTGTGATTGCTATACATGTATATGCGAGTGAACCTGTGATTTCCTTGATGTTGGTGAGCTCATTGTCGAGGTAGAGATGAGTCTCTGTGAAATATGTCCACTGCAGAACGGAGAAACGGTTCAATGGCTTGTAGGGCGGCTCTACCCCTGAAATGCAACACACAAGACCAGTAAGAGATCAAATGTTTTGGAAAGTCTATTGGGGTTGAGTTCTGCTGATTGCACTCCTGTTTTTATCCGAGTTGTGCATGGGTGAAAATGTGTATGTATATCTTAACTATAACCGAGATTTAACACCTCAAACATCCATAACGTTTATTTATTACTTTAATTATTAGCTTTAAGATACGGTAATTAGGTTCACTAAAACATCCATTGTGTATCTGAATTATGTTTATCCAAAACATCTTGCATTGTGATACAAATTATTATCATAGTTTATATTAACTTTCAAGTGTGTTTTTTAGATTAAACATCAATAACCTTTTTATATGTATGTCTGTTTTAAGAGTTTGGGTAAAATAACAGTCAAAATATAATATATAAACAAGGCTTGTCACCACAGGATGACATATTCCCCCTTTTTCCATATTTTTCTTAACCTAAACGCAAAGTGTTTTTCCACATTTTTCGAAACCTAAACGCAAAGTGTGACTGAAAGACGGACGGACAGTGCGATAACTATATTCCCAACTTCGGGGGCAAAAAAATAAAATATTCTTCTGTAAAAACATTTACTATGTGACATTAAAAACATCAATCAAACCACTGTGCAGCAAATACATAATTTTCACATGAACTACATAGGTGGCTTTTATAAATTTGTTTAAAGTAACTTGCCATGATTTTATTGAGAGGAAGTACACAGTAGAAACTGATAGGCATGAGTAGTATAAACAAAGCTAATACACTACTTCAAAACAACTACAATTATTTATCAATAATGACACAATTAGGGTAATATCATCATAATAATAAAAACAAATAAAAAAATGCGTACATAGAGCAAATAGGCCTTAAAATCAAATATTTAATCTAGCAGGGTTATTCCCAGCATTCACCTACCGAGTGGCCAGGTTAGGCTGCCCCGCCCCCCTGGTGATTGTCCACTCAGCTGGACAATGTCTCTCTCCAGTGTATGAATGGCTGACCTGGTCTCATTGAGATCCACATAGCACATGTATCTGTAATGGCCGAAAACACGTGTTCAGGAAAAACAAATTACACTCTGCAAGACTGAAGCCCAATCAAGATTAACAAAAGAGACATTATAGACATACAATTCACACAAAGTACACACTGTCTGCAGTGTCCATTCTAGGATTAAAAAAAGATAAGGGAATTTAACTGATAATTCTTATATTACAAAAATGTATGACATTTTTCCTTCTTTGTCTATGTAAAAAATCCCCCCTCCCATACAAAATATGGGGGGATCTTCAAAAAAGGGGGTGAATACCCCATCCCCCTTCCTAGAATAGACACTGCTGTCTGGACTGGAGACACACATCTATGACAGATTCAGGGCTTGATAATAGAGATGTTGTATCTGTATTAACATTTCTGTATCATTTTTTAAATAGATTACTTTGTTATAAAGGGAAATGGATTCTTAACAAGGGCTGTTTGTAAAACATGCATGCCCCCTATATGGGCTATAAGTTGTAGTAGCAGCCATTGTGTGAATACGTGTCACTGTGAACAATGGTGGTGGTGGTGGTGGTGGTGGTGGCGGTGGTGCCTTAATTTCATTTTTGCCCGATGTTTATTGATACAATGCATTACAAAAATGCAGTTAGCCTTACATTTGATAAAATGTAAATAAATTACAAGGGAGGCAAATGCTGTAACAATATGTTACAAAAAGAACATGCATAAACGGTGGTGGTGGTGGTGGTGGTGGTGGTGGCGGCGGCGGTGGTGGTGGTGGTGGTGGTGGTGGTGGTGGTGGTGGTGGTGGTGGTGGTGGTGGTGGTGGTGGTGGTGGTGGTGGTGGTGGTGGTGGTGGTGGTGGTGGTGGTGGTGGTGGTGGTGGTGGTGGTGGTGGTGGTGGTGGTGGTGGTGGTGGTGGTGGTGGTGGTGGTGGTGGTGGTGGTGGTGGTGGTGGTGGTGGTGGTGGTGGTGGTGGTGGTGGTGGTGGTGGTGGTGGTGGTGGTGGTGGTGGTGGTGGTGGTGGTGGTGGTGGTGGTGGTGGTGGTGGTGGTGGTGGTGGTGGTGGTGGTGGTGGTGGTGGTGGTGGTGGTGGTGGTGGTGGTGGTGGTGGTGGTGGTGGTGGTGGTGGTGGTGGTGGTGGTGGTGGTGGTGGTGGTGGTGGTGGTGGTGGTGGTGGTGGTGGTGGTGGTGGTGGTGGTGGTGGTGGTGGTGGTGGTGGTGGTGGTGGTGGTGGTGGTGGTGGTGGTGGTGGTGGTGGTGGTGGTGGTGGTGGTGGTGGTGGTGGTGGTGGTGGTGGTGGTGGTGGTGGTGGTGGTGGTGGTGGTGGTGGTGGTGGTGGTGGTGGTGGTGGTGGTGGTGGTGGTGGTGGTGGTGGTGGTGGTGGTGGTGGTGGTGGTGGTGGTGGTGGTGGTGGTGGTGGTGGTGGTGGTGGTGGTGGTGGTGGTGGTGGTGGTGGTGGTGGTGGTGGTGGTGGTGGTGGTGGTGGTGGTGGTGGTGGTGGTGGTGGTGGTGGTGGTGGTGGTGGTGGTGGTGGTGGTGGTGGTGGTGGTGGTGGTGGTGGTGGTGGTGGTGGTGGTGGTGGTGGTGGTGGTGGTGCCTTAATTTCATTTTTGCCCGATGTTTATTGATACAATGCATTACAAAAATGTAGTTAGCCTTACATTTGGTAAAATTTAAATAAATTACAAGGGAGGCAACTGCTGTAACAAAAAGAACATGCATAAACGGTAGGTTGTTTCCCTTGTTTGAACCATGCTAAATCCTGCCTATTTCCAGTAACTGTGACCTTCACCTGTGACCTTGACCTTTGACCAAGTGACCTCAAAATCAATAGCGGTCATCTGCGAGTCATGATCAATGTTCCTATGAAGTTTCATAATCCTAGGCCCCAGCGTACTTGAGTTATCATCTGACAACCACCTGGTGGACGGACAGACCGACCGACAGACAGACCGACCGACCGACATGTGCAAAGCAATATACCCCCTTTTCTTCGAAAGGGGGCATAAAAATACCTCACCTGAAATCCTGTTCATATCATTTTACAAGAGTGCAAAAGGTATAAAAGCGTTCAACTGACACCTGAAGAAACTGTTCTGAGCAGGTTTTAAATAGCCTGGGTAATTTATGTTGCTTCTGAACCAGGGGTGTGTAATATATTGACTCATCCGACACGAGTAATTTTACAATCAGACAAGTAGATTTTTTTTGTCAACTTGTTAACGATAAAGTGCGACTTTGATGTAAGAAAACAAGTTTGTACATATAGGTACATGTAGCCAACTCAGTTTGTACTTGAATATCTTGATCAATAAGACGAGGCTATAACCCTTTGCATGCTGGGAAATTTGTCGTCTGCTAAAATGTCGTCTGCTGAATTTCTTAAACTAGCATTTTCTTCGATTTTTTTTCTAAGACCACTATCAGAATAGCAAACAGTTTGGATCCTGATGAGACGCCACGTTCTGTGGCGTCTCATCTGGATCCAAACTGTTTGCAAAGGCCTTCAAAATCCGGTTCCAGCGCTCAAAAGGTTAACAGCAAAATGATTTAAATTGGTTGTTAGTTCTATATGATAATGATATGATATATTCAATATATATTAGCTCATGTATACTGTAACATGTAAAATCCTTTGTCCTTATAAAAAACGCACAATTATGCTGCATGTACAATGTTGCTTTATCTGCATGGAAAGCGTGGTGTATTATTGAAGTGCATTATCTCTCAATTGAAAATTCATAAGTTATGCTGTATCAATAGCATTATGGTCGTTCAGATAAGTCATTATTGATCTGTGACTTGTACACCTATTGTAAACAACTTTAATGGACTAACGTCATGCTTTCTAGTTCCCTTTTACGTTGAGATAGTCCAGTTATTGCTTTCCGAATAGACAGAATACAGAACCCATCTTATCCCTACCTACAACTTTTTACTTTTATATGAAATTGTGTCACACAAATATTCACATATGGTATTGACAACAAATTTCTGTCTTTTTAATGACTTGTCCATGGACAAGTGAATAAATGAAATATTTCCACACCCCTGTGAACTATTTTTATTTATAGCACATGACCCAGATTGCCTCAGGCCCAGGAAATAATTGGGACTGTAGAGTTTTCCAAACCATATAAAACAAAAAAGAATTGAAAAAGGGGGAAAGGACACAGATGCCCCCACTTCCACTTTTGTGTTCAAATTTGACCTTTCACCTTTAAATGTGACCTTGATTTTTGAGGAGAAAGACAGGTATTACAGGCCACATGTTGTCTTATAATGATTTCTATTATTTTAAAATCCATAAATATAGGGTAAACTGATCGTGAGTCAGACACGATACAGAGTCGGACATTTTTGACCTCATATATAACAATGCAATGTACACAAATCCTGTTCAATATAGATCACTTTCCGTACTTTAAACCTTCCTCTCACAGGAGTTAGCGTTCGTTAATTCGTGATGTACATCCAGTCTTTGCAAGGTTGTCTCCCATAAATAGTACAACGAGGTAAATTTTGAAAAAGAAAAGCGACAAGAAAGCGAGTTTTGTTTTACTTACGGGATTGAAATCACAGCGAACACATAAAGTTGTGATAATGTGTGTAGAACAAAACTTTGAAGTGTTTTTCTTTGATTTTAACAGATATTTCAGCATGAAAAAAGGTTTGTATACAACAAAACACTAAAAATATGAGCCTTCTTATTTGATATTAAGTCGGACACCAAAATTCTGAATTATGATCGTAAGTCTGACAGTCCGACTCTCGATCCCCAAAAAAATAACTGAAAGTAGAAAGTTGTACTTCTATAGTCCTGCCTTACTTAACATGTTTCTTATTTATGTAGTTTAGTGTGGAGTAACATATTGAATATTCATTTTACTAGGATGAAGAATGTCGTTGTACAGGGAGTTTACATTGATGGAATGTTTACATTGATGGAATGCATCACTGGGGTCGCCGTGAACTCGAGGTCAATGTCATCCACTATTGCGGTCAGGAGAATGACAATCCTTATGACAAAATCGCTATTGCTGTGTTTAGTGACGCAGAAATGAGGCACAAAGTTGGTTACCTTTCGAAGGGTGGATGCAGCCCTTGTAAAAAATGTATATCGACATATAACAGGCAAATGCTATCTTAATTAAAGCAAAACTAGCTGTGCCAAATTCAATCGATTCGAAACCTATGCAAATATGCAATATTGGTTTCAAGTGTGACGACGAGCATGTTGCCGATGTCCGCCAGTGTCTGAACGGCTACAGTTTGAAAGTGTTTTAACAATGTGAACTCCCGGTGCCTTGATGGCCTGTTCTGACGGGATTTTATTGCATAAATGACTGGTATTTCAAGAAATCTGGGTTTGATGGATCTTCGTAAAATGTCACCAGATTAATTATGCACACATTATTTTCCATAACTACTAAATGTTCAAACAATTATAATAACTCATTCAAACGTTTCGGCGTTTTTAAAAGATTATTTACGGACATATTTGCTTGCTCGCTTTAAGAACTAGAGCTTTGTCACAGAAGTGACGTATACCCCCACATGCTGCATTGACAAAGAATATTTTGCATGCTGTCTTCACAAAACAAGAGAAGGTACTTTATAGCGATTATTAAGAATTATTATGCCATTATTATTTATGGCCATTTTGACCTTTGAAGTCTTGAATTCTTTCGCATGACACGCTGTCCAATGACTATGAACAAAATTAATGTACAGAGTCATTTTAAAATCTCACAATGAATTAAAATCTCACTATGAACGACATAGGTATGGCCCGGACAAGCTGATTTATGGCCATTTTTTACCTTTGACCTCAAAGTGTGACCTTGACCTTTGAGATATTGACGTTATTCTTTCGCGCGACACACCGTCCAATGATGGTGAACAAATGTGCCAATTGATTTCAAAGTCTCACAATGAACAACATAGTAATGGCCCGGACAAGCTCATCTATGGCCATTTTTGACCTTTGACCTCAAAGTGTGACCTTGACCTTGGAGATATTGACGTAATTCTTTCGCGCGACACACTGTCCAATGATGGTGAACATATGTGCCAAATGATTTCAAAATCCCTTGATGAACGACATAGTTATGGCCCGGACAAGCTCATTTATGGCCATTTTTGGCCTTTGACCTCAAAGTGTGACCTTGACCTTGAAGATATTGATGTAATTTTGTCGCGCGACACACTGTCCAATGATGGTGAACATATGTGCCAAATGATTTCAAAATCCCTTGATGAACGACATAGTTATGGCCCGGACAAGCTCATTTATGGCCATTTTTGACATTTGACCTCAAAGTGTGACCTTGACCTTGGAGATATTGACGTAATTCTTTTGCGCGACACACTGTCCAATGATGGTGAACTAATGTGCCAAATGATTTTAAAATCCCTTGATAGATGACATAGTTATGGCCCAGACAAGCTCATTTTCGGGACAGACCGACAAAGTGACTCCTATATACAATGTAGCCCCCATCACTAGTAATGGGGGTATAATAAATAACAGGAATCTTTCCTTTTACTTCATGATATTTAGATTCTTAAAGGAAACATGTTCAGGGTACTCAATTTTTCTATACATTACTGAAAAACAAAGATGGCTTACTGTAGTCTTGGACACCGTGATCCGCGATCACATTTTACGCCGATGCTTTAAGCCCAGCTTTCTTATACTGCGAATCATTTTCATACGTTTATAAATTGATGTTAATATTGTATCGTGTTCTTGCCTACTTGAACCTTTGGTATTTCTTGTAAAGTTGATTGGTAGTCCTTTATAAACGACTATACTTTTATTAATTCACATTTCCCCTTATTTAGATATGAAAAAGTGGAACAATAAAGCGATGGCTATGGCGATGAAAGACGTGGAGAATGGCGTTTCCGTTAGGAAGGCGGATGAAAAGTACAGTGTGCCTAAATCTACCCTCTCCAACCGGCTGACAGGCAGATTTGAGGCGGGAAAATCATGGGGGAATGAGAGCCAGTTATGCCTGCAGGACGAAAAACAGCTCATTGGAATTGCGACAGAGAGAGCCCAGATGGGCTTAGACTTCACGAAGGGTACCTTTTTAAGGTTCATGGACGTATTCGCAAAAGAAAGAGGAAAGCCATTCCGAAACGNTTTTTAAGGTTCGTGGGCGTATTCGCAAAAGAAAGAGGAAAGCCATTCCGAAACAAGACTCCATCGGACATGTGGTGGCGCCGTTTGAAGCAGCGCCACCAAAGCTTTTCATTGCGATGTGCTGAGGTAACAGCCGTAAAACGCCACACCGCGATAACGAAAGATCGTATAACAATGTACTTTAATGAGATGAAGTCAATTTTTGACAAGCATGATTTTCATCACAGCCAAAATCGAATTTGGAACATGGACGAGATGGGAATAACCATGTGCCACAAGCCTCCAAAGGTTATAGCTTGTAAAGGCGCAAAAACGGTGCACGGGATGGCAAGTCTGTCCAGAGAAACCATTACGGTTATTGCATGTGGCAATGCATCTGGACAGAAAATTACACCGCATTTCATCATCCCTGGAAAAACGACTAAGAAATTATACGGGTTTGACACTAATTCGTGTCTGACGGATGGCTCCCCCTTATACGGTGCACAGTTCTCCGTAAGCGACTCAGGATGGACAGAGGATGGCATCTGCAAACTTTGGTTTGAGAAAACCTTCTTACCAAACATCGGGGATGACCGTCCACAAATTCTGATTTGTGACGGACACAGGTACTTTTACAGGTTGATTGTACTTATTGGTAACTGGCGGTAAACTTAATGAATCAATTCAATTTCTTCTATTCCAATTTAACTACCTAACTACGTCAAACATGATATAAACACAGCTCCAACCAAGATAAAAAAGAAAGTGATTTAATCGTTACCTTGTCGCTTTTTAATCCGTTTCGCGATTTGTCTTTTAGTTAAGTTGAAACACGTTTACGTGAAGTACATGGGTTATACAACTGCAGCCGATTACTCACTACTAATTTCATAACCGATATGTCACCTTAATGCCACCGTTATCCGCAGACGATGCTAGTAAATTACGACAAGTGACACCATTGTGTTTGAGATAGAGTGTTAACACACTGCTTTTATTTTTTACTCCTGGTCCCATAACAACGTTGAGCTATTGACACTGGCCAAGCAGAACGACATCAACTTGGGAGAGCTTCCAAGCCACACCAGTCATTGGACTCAGCCGTTTGACCGTTCCGTTTTTAAGGCTTTGAAAACAAGCTGGAACGTTCATGTGGACAGGTTTATTAAAGAGACCGGTGTTCCACATACCTATGCAAATTTCTTAAGAATATTTGGCAAAGCATTGGAATCCTCAATTACGAAATCAAACATAACAAATGGTTTCCGAGCAACATGAATTTACCCGTTTGACCCAAATGCCATACCCGATAGCGCATACATACCGTCAGGGGCACTCACGGATTACAATGTTGATTCCCAAACAAACGTGACACAGACTGTTCTTACAGACATGCGTACCCCAGGAGATCCGCTGATGACCTCTGTCTGTTCGTATGAGTCTGATCTCAACGTTAGTATGGATAATGCAGGCCTTCAACTGGTTTCCGATAGAAAAGTAGGAAAAAAATAGGAGGTTTTCTTAAGAAAAAGTAGGAAAAGTAGGAAGATTATCAATAAAAAAAGTAGGATTAATAGGAAGGATATCTACATCTTATTTATTTGTGTAAACCAACTCTTACCTTTACAGATGATTATTCTCAACATTCAGAAAGCTAATGTGTTGTAGGTATTTTAGTTGCTGTTGCATGCCAAGCTTCTGTAGTTGAAAGGTGAAGCCATCTGATGCTCACAGCCTAAAATGTTTTTTTTATTTATTTTTAATAGAAACATAAAAACAGAAACATGTTGTTCATAATGTTGTAAGCATTATTGAGATCATCTCACAGCACACAGCTAACTCAATTATAACACATGCCATACAATAGTTTGTAGTCAAGCATTTAGGTTCACATTATCAAAATAACTATATTCTACTCAAAAATTAAGTTGGGTCAACTCCAGAAGCATATTCAGAGCAGTGAGCAAGTGTTTATAATATCTACATATAAAGCATACATATGTGCAATATACAAGCAGACCAACTAATGCAGAATACATTATCGGGTTACTACACGCAGCAGCCTTAATTAAGCATAGTTTCTTTAATGTTCCTGACCCTTTTCTAAGGAGGATGATTGCTTTGAAAGGCATGATTCAATCATTTTTCTCATTTTTTTGTCAATTTCATCTCTTTCCTCTTTGCATTCCTTAAAATATAGTCTTAGGACAAAAGTATTGTTCGAACATTAGTAGCATGCAGTAATTGTATCATCTATAACCAGGATAATCTTACAAGCAATGACAGAAAACCCGATTAAGCTGCAGCAAATGGCATGATTTGTTTTAACATCATGTGCTGCATGGTCATAGCTTTACAATATTGGTTACTTTCAAATGTTAAACACACACATACTTAGTNCCTACCCATGCAAATTTCTTAAGAATATTTGGCAAAGCATGGGAATCCTCAATTACGAAATCAAACATAACAAATGGTTTCATGCAACAGGAATTTACCCATTCGACCGTAATGCCATACCCGATAGTGCATACATACCGTCAGGGGCACTCACGGATTACAATGTTGATTTCCATGTGGCACTGCCAGTGTCCTCCAGTTCAAATGCTGCTGACACGACACAGACAGTACCGACAGACGAGACAAACATGGAACAGGTTGACCTGTCCAATGTGACACAGACACACCCGTCTACTGTGACACAGACACACACTCGTCTGTGACACAGACAACCACAACAGACGTGACACAGACTGTTCTTACAGACATGCCTACCCCACGAGATCCGCTGATGACCTCTGTCTGTTCATATGAAGCTGATCTCAACGTTAGTATGGATAATGTCAATACCTCTTTCTGCAAATGACAGTGTTGACCCTTTTGGTAATCTCATGGCTGTAAATGTGTTCCAAAGCGTGCCTGAAACCGTCGGGAGTAGCCCTTCACAGACACAATGTAGCAATGTGTCTGATAATCAGGCGCTTGATATTATCGAGTCAACACTGACCTCTGCTCAGATTGCAAAGTACTGCGATGCATTACTAAGCGGTACAGAGCTTGATGATAAGGTGTATCAAACGTGGAAAAGGTACAAACTTAAAACATCATAACCAGCAAAAGTTTCTGCAAAGAAAATCGCCAATGACATATTTCCCTTACCGCAGCCAACCAATGCTTTTCAGGTAAAGCGAAAATCAAATGCTTCGAACGGCTTTTTTGTTATAACAGCTGATGAATTGTACAATGAAAAGGTTGCACAAAGTGAAGAAAAGAAAAGAAAAATTATTGAGAAAGAACAAAGAAAGATAGAAAGAGAAAATAAAAAAAGCTCGAAACAGAATGTTCCAAAAAAGGCTCTTAAGGCACAGGCTTCGTGAAATTGCCGGTCCGCCGGTCCTGACCGGCAGATTTCCATTTGGTCCGGCAGGTTTTACAAGAATGTCGGTCCTGGCGACCGGCAAAATGTGAAATGAATGCAAACATTTATCATATTTTTTTCAAAGTTGAAAATTCAAAGAGCAAACTCCTTATTACATCATGAAAATGAAATCGCTAATTGTTTTGATGTTTGCAATAAGTTTGTTGCGTACAATTAGCAAATCCAACTGGTTACACAACACCTACTTCAAACTCAGTCGCAAAATCAGCAACTGAGTTCTGCTAAAATGCAATTGAAAACGTAACAGTCAAAGATAAATTAAATAAGTTATCCAGACGATTTAATTACATGCAAACGCAGTGTATTTGTTAACAGAAATTGACTTCCATTTTCGTCAGGTTTTCAGAAAGTCCCCAGGAAGCACGTTTTTTTCATGACTGCGTATGACGCAATAAAACGTTGCTTTGTATCGTATTGCATTCAATCTGAATTTAAATTCACTCGTCCATAAATGGCCAGATTTTTGTTTAATTGATGTTGTAATTATATTGGATTATCGGATATATATGCACATTAAAAAAGCGGTATGTATACATTTATCAATACACATTTACTTTTTTCAATTTCGTTTATTGTCTTTGATCTGTCGCGTGTTGGCTTCACCTTCACACCCCTGAAAACACAATACACACAATGGGTAATAATCATTACTATTCTACCTAAACAAAGTCAACGCATTTGATACAGCTTTATTGCATTCGTGTTTTACAGGAAATGTCACGTGTCAGTTAAGTACACTGTATAATGTACACCCCTTTGGGTCAAAACTGGAGTTCTTTTGATTGAGCAACAGACGCAGTATGCATGCATGGATTATTTATGTTGGATTTTAATGTCTCATGTCAACGGTAATTCAGTCTTAATTTTGTTTAAACATTGGACATAATAATTTGTTAGGGACTTAAATTAACTGTTAATAACTGTTATCTTATTAGGAAAAAAAACCCTGGCAGTGGCTTGTTGAGCTAAAATAAAGGGTTTATGTTAATGTACATAGTTGTGTTGTTGTTTTTTCGGTCCGGCTAAATTTTCTCTGGACCGGCACATTTTTTGAAATGCCTGTCCAGATGACCGGCAGATTTTTTCCAATTTCCAGAGCCTGAAGGCAAAGATTCCAAAAGCGCTCGTAGATAATCTATAACGTAACGGCAAGGTCTTATAAATAGATTGGAAAAATAAATAAAAGTTAACCATAACGCTTAGTTTTGAGTATGGTTTCTCTTCTCACAAGTGAATGATTCATGTAAGCTTAAGGTATTATTTGCCTTATAGCACCACAACGTTTTGGACGATCAGTAAACTGAATGATGTTAACAAATGTTTCGTTTGGAAACATTTGTAACCATGCTTAAAGTGACTACATCCAACGTATTACGCAAAGATAACCTTTATCACATTAAAAAGAGGTTGTTCATTAGTTTAACTTACTATTTGGAGTGTAAGACCCCCATTATTTTTCAATTGCACTATATGCGGCCTGTTGATTCTCATCAGACACAAGGTAACACAGAGTAATAAATTACATCATACAGACAACATGTTGTCGGTCTCGATCGAAACTGATTTATCTCAAGCTTGTTACAAGCTGGAGGTTCGCCCCTTTCGATCTAGAAAGACGATATAGTGTTTCACCGATTTATAAGTACTAGTTTATTTATCCCTAACAGAGGCTAATTCCTTCAAAATTAGTGATAATTAACACTGTCCAACTCTTTATCAGTATGTCCGACTTACGATCAAAATCGTCCGAGTCACGATCGAATAGACCGGTCCCCGTTTTATGACGTGTTTTGCATTAAATACAGCTGTGTCCCGGCCCAATGTGTGTCAAAACAGTGTAACAGGTATGTATTCGGGTGCCAGTCGATTATTAGGATCGGTTACTATATAAATTAATGAAGGCTGTGCAAAGAAAGAAAAAAGTGTCCGACTCACGATCAGTTTACCCTATGGCAAAGTTATGGCTGATACAGGAATTTTCAAGCAGTTTTATGGCCCAATTGGACCTTGACCTCTAAGTGTGACCTTGACCTGTTAGATAGATGACGGGTCTTTACCTTTGTGCTAAGTTATTTTAAAATCCATAAATACTTAGCAAACTTATTGCCAAGACAGGAATTTTTGGACTGACATCCGGACATCAGGGGCATAAAAACTGTGTAACCAATGACAACCATTACTTTACATGAACCAGAACGATTTCTGAACTCAATCACACAAGTGTTCTCAAGCTTTTATTTTATTTGACATAGCCACCTTTTATTTGAACCCACATGATGCAGTTTCAAACAAAAAAAGAAAATCATTTAAAGAAATTAACTGATCAAATTTCATAAAGACTGGGCAATTAATGTGGCCTCCTGATAAATGTGATTGCTGAAAGATGATTGCTGAAGACGGACGACAGAAAATGGCCATGTTCAACGTAGGCATGCCAAGCAAAGGCTAAAAAGGTACAGGTTACGTTTGTAAAATAGTGTTTATCTATTTAAGCAAAAGAGAATCATGCAAGGTGTTACCTGTGCAGTTTGTAGTGCGCGATGTCATCAGGCATTGGGTAAAACGTGAGAGAGGCGTTGAACACTGGGTCATCACGGAGACGGTCTATATCAGCATCATAGTCGAAATCCTCTAGGTGGAAATAGGCCAGCACTTGATCCTGCACAACACCAATTGAAAGACTTATCATAATGCAAAGGTTCCACAAGACGCAATCGGCATCTATCACAACTTAATTGTAGGTGAGAACCGGTCAAATTATTACACTTGCATCCCATGGGATGCAGAACATTGCTGAGCTTTAAATATTGCTTGCCAAAAATACTTATTTTATACGTGTGTATTATTTCCAAAAAATCAAATTATAATTCAATGAATCCCATCATGTTATCACTCATAGTCACAGACTAGCCTGTGCAGAACTCCTTGAAACAAAATAAACCATAAATGCAGACTGCACCGACTAATCTGGGACAACACTTCACACACATGCATCAGGCCCCATTTTCCAAGAGCGAATGTATTTACCCCTCCTTTTTGTGCACAGTGTCTCTGGGTAGTCAGGTGCACACATCTACCCAGGGTGACACTGGGGTTGTCTGGGTGAACGTCTCCCAGGCAGGAGTCCATGCGAGTGAGAACCTGGGATATCACAGACTGAAACAGATGAAAAAGCGATAAGTCAAACTTGACTGGGCAGAATCAAGAAAACTGGGTTTTTGTCACTACATTTTTTCCACACAAGTAAGAAAAATACATTCAAACAGGCTACAAAAGCCTCCAAAGGGTAGCATGAACCAATGATTTTTTTAAACATAAATAATTGATGTCAAATGCCTGCAGGAATAATATTTAAGGTATTAGAAAGCATTTTCTTTTTGTTTTAATGGATAACTTTGAAAATTCTATTTTTTATGAATTATTTAGCAACAAGGGGTAATGAACTTTATAATAATGTTATTGAATTTCTAACCAAAAACTGGTACCATGGCAATACTGGATGAAATGCACACTTTTCTTCAAAACAATCCAAATTCTAATGCTTTTTCTTGATAAAATATCTCCTATACTAACTAGAAATACCACTTTTGATCAGAAAATTAATACAAAAAGATGTTTGAGTTGTTTTTAATTTCAATAAGCATACTGTTTACCCGGTAGCCTCTTTGCCTGTATATTCAGCCACTTAAAGACTTAAATTGACAGTTTATACTGAATGAAAACATTTTCAACACAAGTGAGACATTGAATTAAATTTATTTTCTAATCTTTACAGAAAAAAATCAAGGCGAAGTTATTTAAATATCAGGTACGTCCTGGCTTAGTAACATGAAAATTCTAGGAAGGCTCCCTAGCAACCCTAATTCGTTCTGTTCATATCTTCCTAACAATCTGTTATGTCATCATTTTTATAGCACAACATTTAATGCATTGTGTTTTATAATTTTGAAATAAAAACATTGATATTGTTAAAGACTAATAAACAAAACATACTGATTAAAAGTAATTTTTGTTGTAATTATTGGCATTTTATTTTACATGTGTAGCAAGTTTAGGTAAATCTTTACCTATGCATTTTTTTCAAACTATATATATACAATTAACATTTTTGTACCAAAAGATAAAAGTTTCTCCATAAAAATAACTAAAAATATATAATAACTCAAGTTTAAACATATGTGTGCCATAATTTCAAAAATAAGTGGGTGGCTGAAGCTAAAGTAATTGATAAAACAATCATAAGAAGGATAAACTGAAGTATGATTTTTCAATGGTTTATGCGCTAAATTTGAGATGTCTTTTCTAGCAGTAATATAAAGTGTTCCTGACCAAAATCAATGTTATATTACTTTCAAATCATTTATGTATAACAAGAAAGTGGTAGAATATTTGCGGAAAACATAAGAATTTTTTACAAAAACTTGTCTGCTGAAATTTACCGAGATGTTCCGGAAATGACCGATCGTCGGTTTCCGAAAATAATACATGTCGTGGTTTCTGAAAAACAAAATGGATGTACCCAAAGATTTTAGTGTTATTGACTATTACTGGTTGTTAAATGTATGATTTTGCTTCTTATTTGAAAAACTGATGCTTTCAAGGCTGATAAACTTGAAATATAAAAGCTATTCGGTCGTTTGGCCTTTGTTTGTCAATACATCTGTACGATCGGTAATTTCCGTAACCACTCGTAAAATTGTAGCAGACACAAGTTTTAATCACAATACTTATGTTTTCCACTTATATTCGACCACTTTCTTGTTCAATACCATTACATAAATGATTTCAAAGCAATATTTTNTTTGTTTTTTTTTTTTTTAAATCACAAATGAGCATAATTAAATTTGTAATCCTTAACCCACTCCCGAATGTTAATGTCAACACGTTTGTAATCAGAAATACACTTCCGAAGGTACATGTTAACTCAACGTTAACACATTCTTGAATCAAATAGCAGTGATAATTTATTTCGTGTTGACACTTTCGTAATGCCTTTGTCTAAAAAAGGGCGCGAAAATTATGCCGCATGTACAACGTCAAGTCATTTGCATAGAAAGCGTGGGTGTATTGAGCGTTGTATAAACAGGCACACATCA
Source organism: Dreissena rostriformis (assembly GCA_007657795.1). NCBI lineage: Eukaryota > Metazoa > Mollusca > Bivalvia > Myida > Dreissenidae > Dreissena > Dreissena rostriformis. The sequence continues at coordinate 60,689 of VMBQ01000408.1, read as the reverse complement.
CGTCAGGGGATTTACGCATGTTCAGTGGCAATATTTCATCAAATCTATAAATAGTCACTTATGCCGAAATTTATTTGATACTTTAGAAAATTGGCAACTTGTGCGTTAAAGCAATAATTGAGAACTTTCATCATCAATATTTACAAGAAAGTGCTTTTAAAAATGGAATAAACGGGATTATCGGAAAATGAATAGAAACTTGAAAAGTAGAATGTCGGGATTTTACTATCTTTGCGGGAAAGTGTTAAAACAATTAAATTAAAAACATACATTGTATATCTTTATAAATGACTTTATAGCTGGGTTTTTTTAAGGGTCATAGCGTTCCAAATGACGTCTTTTGACGCTGTTTTTCTAAGAGTTATAACGCACCACAGAACGTTAATTGACACGTTAAATTTAAAAAAAATCAACGTCGGGAGGGCACACCCCTCCCGAACCACCCCTATTAGCCCCGGGGCGCCTGAAAAAAAATCCTGTGGAAAGCACTGGTCATTTTGTTTGAATGTGACTTGATGTTGGTATGAGTTGACTGGACACTAAAGTTTTGTGTTTGATTTGACTGACAGACGCACTGTCTGACAGGTTTAGCAATGTCTGAGAAAAGAAGAACAAATCCCATTGAATGACACCTTACCTGTGAAAGTAGCACACCGCCTTCAAGTGAACAAAACTTTCTCTCCATTGCTGGTACTCCCATGTAAACGTCATCTCTCACGCTAATGTGGTCAACTAGGTTCATATACTTGTCAGCTCTCAAATAGGTTCTGTCCGACAGGAAGAGATAAAAGTCATAATTTTCAGCATAGTGTTCTTTGATGTATCTCAAGACATGCAGTGGCAGCATTTCAGTATGACTGTCACTGAATGCAACTGTTGGTAATCCAGTCGGTATGACTTTCGGTTTCTCACTTGTAAAAAAGATTGCTTTTGTCACATGATTGGTAAGTGTTTTATCAAGAGCAACACCCAGTTTATCGATCGAGTAAGCGCTGGTTAAAACAGCAACAAACAGTTTTTCTCTTATTCCAAGCTCAGCAGTTATAAAACGAGGTCTAGCTACTTTGGGTCTAGCGTCCCTTGCATCAACACTAGTAGTATTAGGTACAGGCTTAACGATTCTTGCTTCAAAGTCGTCATTGCCTGTAAGAGGTTTCTGAGACTCCCCATGTAAGACAGGTTTTACATCTGTCGACTGTTTCATAGATTGTAGAGTGCACCCTTCTTCCAAGAAAGGCGCAAACATCATGTGGATGGTTATTCCCAGACACAACCCAATTACAATTGGAAGAACATGCGGTCGAAAACAAACAGCACGCTGTGCTGGAAAACCCAACACAAGCATCAATAAGTCCCATCCCTTCTGTAAAATTGAAATCATTTTGCTTGACAAGGATGTCTCATTCAAATGTCAAATTACACTTTTCGATACGAGAACATTCACATAGGCAGCTGGAATCTTCCAAAATTAAGCACATTCAAATGGGGTCATAACATTCAGATGACAGCTTCAAACACAATTTAGAGTTTAGTTGAGCCTAGAAAGTAGAATGGAGACACGCTTAAACAATAACAGAACGTCTAAAGACGTGAAAGTTTCGGATTTCCAATGAATGAGTTAATAAAACATGATCAAAATGTTGAACTGACAAACAACGCAGTTAGTCTGAAAAGTCAATCACCAATAATGTTCCACCTTAAACATCAAGAAGTTTTTAGAGAAATAAATTTACGATCCCATGTCTGGTACCCGACCATTAAAGTTGGTCTGTTTCGGATTTCAGTCATAACGGACACAAATTAAAACGGACAAGGAAAAAACGGGTTATTTAAAAAGCAACGAAACCTGTAATTGTGGCATCAGTTATGACACCAATAAACATTTATTTATAGATATTTGCGTTGGGAAAATGTATTACAAAATGTATTTTATCAATGGAGCGTATACATATTGTTGTCATAGCGAAATCGTCGTCGTCGTCGGCGGCGGCGTCGTCGTCATCGTCGTCATCATTATCGTCGTCGTCATCATCATCATCATCATCTATCCCTTGACCGGTTTGGCCGTTGGGGGGAGAATGAGGGCAGACGATATAGAAATCCTCCTCCGGTCAGCTCTGTTGTGTGTTGCTGAGAGTAATTCATCCATGGGATGTCCACTCTTTAATATTTTCCATCCAGCTTTTCCTCCGACGGCCTCGACGTTTGCCTCTCTCTAGCGTGCCCTGGAGAACAGTCTTGCACAGAGTGTCGTGCCTGGTCACGTCTCAAAACCAAGCCAGGGTTCGTCGTTTGACGGTCGCAAGTAGGGGCTGTTAAGGTATTGCAGTCATGTTCCGAAAGTACTCGTTGGTTTTATGCTCCGCATAGGAGATGCGGTGCAGTTTGCGGAGACATTTATGTTCAAATTCCTGTATCCTGCGCTCTGTGTCCGCGTGAAGCGTTGAGGTCTCGCAGCTGTATAGTAGGATTGAGACTACGAGGGACTTGTAGAGTCTGTTCTTGGCGAGGAAGCTAATGAAACTGCTCGTCCACAACCTGCTCAGTCTGACGATCGCTGCGGTCGCCATTGCAATTCTTATTCGTACCTCAGCGGTACTGACATGGTTGCGCTCAAGTACTTGAAACTGGTCACGTCTTCTAGCTTTTTGCCGCTCATAATGACGTCTGCACTGGTGTTGGTCTTGCTGTTCACCATGATCTTCGACTTCTCCGTTCTGACCTTCATCCGGTATGCTCCTGCTCTTTTATAGAGTCTTTGGTGAGATCTTGAACTTCATTGCTGGTGCCACCCATGAGGTCAATGTCATCAGCGAATCTCAAGTTGGAGATGGGTCTTCTACCGATGGGGATAAGATGTGGTGGTCATGAAGAGTCTCCTGCACTATCTTCACAAGGAAAATGTTGAACAGGACGGGGGAGAGCAGACATCCCTGACGGAAGCCCACTGATGTCCTGAAGAAGTCCCCCTGCTGTCCGTTGAGAAGTACATGTACTGCGCTGCTGGCGTTTCCGTAGAGTTATTGAATGACTTTCATCAGCCCTTCGTCCATGTTAAATCCTCTCATAACATGCCATAGGCCATCATGCCACACGCGGTCGAAAGATTTCTTAAAGTCAATGAAGTTGTGGAAGAGCTCACGTTGGTGTTGCAGGTGTTTCTCAATGATGATTCTGCAGTGGAAGATCTGTTCCACTGTGCTCCGGTAAGCTCTGAGTCCAGCCTGTTCTTCGGCCAGTAATTCCTCGGCTTAACTTTTCAATCGATAAAGAAAGATGCGTAGCATGACTTTGCTGGGATGACTAATGAGGCTAATGGTGCGTTAATTCTCGCACAACTTGAGATAGCCCTTTTTCGATAGGGGTATAACCAGTTACTGGGTCCAATCCTTGGGCCACTTCTTCTCCCAGATCCTTTGGCATAGTGCCGTCATTGCTGCATTCGTTGCCTCTCCTCTATGCTTACTAATCTCGGAAGGGACGTTGTCCACTCCCGGAGGTTGTCCTGCCTAAAGACTACGCACTGCATCCTCCACCTCTGCCTTAAGTATGGACGGACTTTCGTCGTCCGCTTCTGGTCTGGGATAGGCCTGAAGGTGACTGGAGTATGGTTGAAGCTGGTAGTTGTAGAGGTCACTGCAGTATTCAGTCCACCTGTTTAGCACTGTGGCATTCTTGGTCAGGAGATTCCCGTCAGCGTCTTATATAACACTGGCCTTGGGCTGACCGGTCTTCGTGAGGGTCTTGAGGGTATTGTATGCCTTTTTTTACTGCTGCCTGCGGTCATCTCTTTGTCGATGATGGTACATTGTAACCTCAATCCATTCCTCCTTGGCCTCTTTCATATTCTTCCTCACCCCCGTTCGCTTACTGGTAATTTGCCCAATTGTATAACCAATATGCATATACCCGATTATTTTTGTAAAGTAAAAAGTTAAAATCCTTTCAATTTAAGCGGTTAAAAGCCAGTTCACAAGTAAATCATGTGAGCTCACCGGGGGCTGGTTCTTACCAACGCACACTGCCCTCATTCTCACTTTAACCTTTGAGCCGACATCCAGGCGCAACTGTATTTAAAGATGCCCGGTGTGGGGCTCAAACCTACGACTGTCGGAAAACTAGCATGGCGCTCTACTACATGAGCTAATCGGGTGGCTGCTTTTTATTCACGGATACTACAATCTTGGGTATTTTATGCATGTTGTGCGTTAGTGCACGTTTATGTTTTATATGTAGGTACAATTGACCGTTCTGAGGCGGCGACGCTAGATAAATTCCTTTTTGTTTGTTTGTTTGTTTGGGTGTGTCTTGTTTAGTCCATTTTTTTGTGCAGCGTTGTTTGGCAATCGGTTCCTTACCATGCATACAAGATCACATGGTGAAATAAGGCTTCTCTCCTGCTGGTAAAGCTGAATGTTATTTTGCGTATGTTTCATTATTGCTATATTAATCTATTACGAAAATGATCTTTATGTTTTCATATATCGATAAAATGTATAACAGAGACTAAATTATTACTTGATTCTTACAATATAAAGAAGTGAAACCCCAGAAGCTCCAGCAGTATTGCATTTCTATCATACACACCTTCATGGTCCTTTATGAAATTACACGTGTTTTTTTTTTACTTTTTTTTTCTGCTGGTGTGTGAAAAATACCCCAGGAAGTGAAGATACTTAATCAGGAAACACCATATCATAATTATTTAAGCGAAATTTAATTACTTATGAAGGTATTTCATGATCAAAACAATGTTGTTGTTTTTTTTTTATATAAAATTATTGATATAAATGAAATCATGGTACTCGATCAATGAATGACAACTGTTTAGGTGATGCAACTAAATATAGGATGCAATGAATAAAGCTAAAAAATAGTACACTGTTGAATAAAAATAAAAATAATACTTGAGAATTGGGATGTTTAATCAACTATTATTTAAGTTTGTTTAACTACTATTGCTAATAATTCAGTACTGTTCATGGTAAAACAAGTATAGCAACGTTGATATAAATGTTCTTGAATGCGTTTTTTTCTAGACCTAAGTAAAATATACACTTCGGCAGCTTTTTCATTTGTCTTTGTTTGTTTTTCCCGACAAAAGGCAATGCTTTAATTCCTACAACAAATACAACATAGGTAATTTAATACATATTTGATATGGCTTTTGATTTTATTATCGAAACATGATTCCCTTATTACTGTTTGCACACGATTTAGCATTTGACCGATGTGACTTGCGACCGTTTCAACGGTTCATTCTAAAATCTGCGTTGCTAGACGCACTTCCTGTGCCGCATGAATAAGGAGAAAATGGCGAATCAGGTGTGATACTTTGTAAAAAAAAAGCTCTATTTCAAATAGAAAATCACAGCAAAATCCCTGTTGTTTAATCGGCTGTAGTTGTTAAAGCACATATGCGATAAAATATATGTCAACTATTCTATTTTATTGTGTACTTTTCATGAATATATTCATCTAAATGAACGCAACATGTCCGTTTTATTCATTGATAATTGCATGAATTGCTTCAATTCATTTACTTTTGAAAATTAAACAGAGCGGCTAGCTTTGTAGAGCGTTGGATTATAAGTCCGAGTATCGCGGAATCAATTCCTGGCACGACCACATTACTTTGGTAATGATTGTTCATGACATAAGTATACGAACATTCTCCCAGTCCCACTACATCTTATTCAACATGATCAAGCAGGTCGGTTTTCAGTCAGGGATCTCACTAAGATTTTTTAAAGAGGAGTCCTGGACTCCTTACTTGAAACAAGAAATATCTTTGAAAAATAAAGATATACGGTGTTGATTGTGGTTGGAGGTTTTACATTATTACATATTGCTTATCATATATCTATAGATACAAAACAGAAAAACAAAAGAAGAAAGGAAGTGAAATTAAAACATAAGTCAACCAGCTACACGCGATTTATCCGTACATATTTTTAATATTTATTTTCGCGTTTCAAACAAACCTGTTTTAGTGGTTTATCGGGCATTGCTATTTGATTTGATTATTAACAGTATCGGGAATCATCGTGCTCATGCTTAATACATTGGTCAATATAGTGGAATAATTCTTGTTAAATTAATCAAAAATAATATTTATCATGGTATTGTTGAAAACACATTAAAAATCTATTATTGACATACCATAATTGCAGAATATCTTCATTTAACATATTATTGGTCTAAATAAAATTCTAGTTCACGCGATAGCGTCTATATTATATAACGATCCTTTAATTGACCTCAAACTTACCCTGATAGCGATACCTTGCAGGTTGGAATGCAATGCATTAAAGTGAGGTCATGATTCCACTGCTGGAACAACAGCTTGTTTAAAACTATACTTTTACATGTTTAATGTTCAATTACAAAAACAATTAAAAAATTATTTGGCCATAACGAATATCAGGATAGGGAAAAACAATACTTTTACGAACTAAAATATACTAGTACACAGATAGCAATATGCAGAGCTCCAGATAAGGGTCGTATTTTCGTAATTACGAATTATTTTCAAGTCCGTTACGTATTTATTTTAAAATCTTGTCGTACCATTAAGAATTACAAAATCAAGTTACGAATATTATTTTTATATCGGTTCGTATCGATTTTTATTGAGTTCTTTTCGCGTATTAAAGATCTTTTCGGTGCTTATATAAGATGGTTATCGGGTTTGTTTAACAAAGCGCATTTTTCCAATAAAAGTGGCGTGTACAGTCTATCTGTCAAAAAACAATGACGGCGCCCTGAGAGCGCCCTAAAAAACTGCAAAGCGTACAAAAACACGCTTTTAACATATTGTACGCAAAGTGAGCCGAAGTTGAATGTTAAGAAAGACATTATAGAAAAGATCTTATACGATGTTGTATGTTCAGTTGCCGAAACAGTCGGAAAAGCTAAAAAAAACGTGACACGACGGGTCCAAACTTTAACAAACAAGCAAATTCGTAGAATTGATATACCCCGCAACATATATTTTGTTTAAGGATGGGTGCAAATCGGACGGATGAACATACTTCTATACAAAGGCCCATAACTCTGTTATTAAGAGATGGTGTAAAATGCCATTTGGCGTGCATCATCCTCTTATCCATATGTATACCCATACCAAGTTTCAATGAAATCCGCCGAAGCACTTCCAAGATATGGCTCCGGACACAAAAGTGCCTATAGTAAAAAGCATTTTTTCAAGATACA
>VMBQ01000408.1:0-47167 GCA_007657795.1 Dreissena rostriformis | reverse complement strand
AGATGAGCTTGTCCGGGCCATAGCTATGTTGTTCATTGTGAGACTTTGAAATCAATTGGCACATTTGTTTGCAATCATGCGAAGGTGTGTTGCGCGAAAGAATTACGTCTATATCTCCAAGGTCAAGGTCACACTTTGAGGTCAAAAATGGCCATAAATGAGCTTGTCCGGGCCATAACTATGTGGTTCATCAAGGGATTTTAAAATCATTTGGCACATTTGTTCACCATCATTGGACAGTGTGTTGCGCGAAAGAATTACGTCAATATCTCCAAGGTCAAGGTCACACTTTGATGTCAAAGGTTAAAAATGTCCATAAATGAGCTTGTCCGGGCCATAGCTATGTTGTTCATTGTGAGGCTTTGAAATCAATTGGCACATTTGTTCACCATCATTGGACGGTGTGTCGCGCGAAAGAATTACGTCAATATCTCAAAGGTCAAGGTCACACATGAGTTCAAAGGTAAAAAATAGCCATAGTTGAGCTTGTCCAGGCCATTACTATGTCGTTCATTGTGGGATTTTGAAATCAATTGGCACATTTGTTAACCATTATTGGACGGTGTGTTGCGCGATAAAATTACGTCGATATCTCCAAGGTCAAGGTCACACTTTGAGTTCAAAGGTCAAAAATGGCCATAAATAAGCTTGTCTGGGCCATAACTATGTCATTCATTGTGAGATTTTAATATTACTCTCCACATTAATTTTGTTCACAGGCATTGGATGGCGTATCATGCCAAAGAATTCAAGATTTCAAAGGTCAAAATGGCCATAAATGATAATGGCATAATAATTCTTAAAAATTGCCATAAATAAGCTTCTCTTGTTTTGTGAGACAGCATGCAAAATATTCTGTGTCAATGCAGCATGTGGGGGTATACGTCACGTTAGTGACAAAGCTCTAGTTGTTTACTGTATTTTTACCTGTAAATGTATTTCATTTTTAGAAAATGGATGTAGACGATGGCCCTCCACCGAACCATGAGGGAATCAAGCAGTATTATTCCAGTAAAATAGAGTCACTTCAGGTAATCTTAAAAAGTGTTTAACGCTGAATTTTGCAGTGTCTTTAAAAGGATCCAATTTCTATGTGTCAAATGTCTGTAGTAAATTTTATAGCTGATACTTAAGCAGTCTCATCGAATGTCTGTCAGAAAAAGCCAGCAAAACTTAAAGTTCAAGAGGTCCAAAAATAATTTCCATAATACTGGCTTTCCTGGCCAGTAAAAAATAATGGTCATTTCAACATTTTACAAACGGATAATACTTTTGCAGCATCAGATTAGCATTAAACGAATCAAGCTCTTCCAACGGCATTTTCACTCGCCATGGCATGGGGGCAAGACGAAATTAACACCCTTGGAAATAATACAGTAAATCATGGTCGCTTAAAAAAACTGAATGTTGTCATGGGATTAAAGTTTATAGGGCAGTGTTATTTTTACAAATTTTCTCATATGAGTCCTGGGACTCGATAACTTGCAAATCTATGAGTCCCCAAATTGAAATAACGAGTCAAATATTAATCTATACTATTTTCTAGAAATTTAAATGCATTTTTGGGACTCACATAATTCAAAACTTTGCATCCCCAGAGGTTTTTGTAAGTCCAGGACGCGGGACTCGCAGGTAAAAAAATCACTGATAGGGTGATCATAAAGATGGATTTTCATAATCTGCTTAGAAATGGCATGTCATACATTGAATACCATTGAGGTATTCACAGAAATAATATCGTGTGAATGGATTATTTCAGCTTGTCGTTACTGACAAGACCCAGAATTTGAGACGTCTAGAGGCACAGCGAAATGAACTGAACGCTAAAGGTGGGTGGGAGAAAGTGAGCAAGTTAGAAGCCCTGAATATAATTTTACTTCTTAACCAAAGTAACAAATAAATTTCACTTGTATAGCAGCTGTGCATTGAAAATCAAGGTTATTTATCATAATTTTAATAATTTTAGGCACTATTGTGGATTGAGAAATACTACCAATTATCCATATCTGTAGCCATAAATAGGTAAGGATAAGGAAATTTATGTTGGAAGTCATGATATTACTTCTTTGCTATGGATATTGAACAGTAAAATACATTCAACCAACAGAACAAAAATTAAAAAAATTGGACTACCTTTTGTTATGCGTTATAATCAAGATTTCCCAGTATGAATTTGATTTAATAAAGTCAGTGATCACAAAATTTCTTGAGATCAATTAAGTGGACCCAAGTGTGTAGGCTTTCGTTCATTCTTTTGTACTCAATATGTTTAAGGCACACTAAGAACAGTCATGTATTTTACATTTTTATACACTATGCAATGAGGTGCATTTCTGTCTGTCAGTCACTTTTCAACTTAATAATTGAAAGATGGATGAATTGTTTGCTATGAAATGCATGCAAGTAATTTGCAGGCTGTTTAGGTTTTATGCTTTTTGCTGCTCATCAGTATCTTAGGGTTGGAAATTACGCCTTTAAAACTTAAATCTAGTAAGAAAAATCCTCAATTTTATTTGATTTTCTAAGGGACTACAAATGCGTTAAAATGTGTATCTGAGTAGTAAAGGGCTGGTTCATTGGACTGTTGCAGTGCGAATGTTGAGGGAGGAGCTCCAGTTGCTACAGGAGCAAGGCTCGTACGTAGGAGAGGTGGTCAAACCCATGGACAAGAAGAAAGTGCTCGTGAAGGTAGGTGGAAGTATCTGAGAGGGCATGAAGTTGTGTTTAGAAATATAAAATAGAATGGCTTTCAACAAATGGAAGAGGTGGCTTTATTTTCAAATTTACTTAATTCTTTGAGGGCAGTTTGTGAAATTGTTGTAAGTGGTTACATCGCAATAACACATCTGTACACTAGTATCACATTCAACACATTAGTTGCCTTTTTGAACATATTTGCCAGTGAAAAAAATGCTTCATTTGAAATACTTTTAGAGATTGGTCAAAGATAATTGAAAATTCAGGTACAGGGATACCCTTTTTGGGAATTTAGACACAGGGGTACCCTTTATTTGGAAATTCAGGCATAGGGATGCCTCTATGATTATAAAGGTAATGGGGAAAAACATGTAAAATGTATATAATTTATATAAATGCATATAATTTATCATCTTATCTGAAATTGATATTTTTTTTCACTATTTATAAGGGGTTTTTGTTAGTCAAAAACCTTTGCTTCAGTTCTACCTGCTGTTTTCAGCAGACTTACAGTTAACTACAATACAGAAAATTACTAATCAGGGAATAGCAGATATCAATGTGAAAAACGATTCAAAGTTTATGGGAGTAAGAAAAAGATAACCATCTTAATGTACATGTAGGAGTTTTTACCATTTATGTTATTTTTAAATCTACACGTGTAATTCATAAGACTCTTATCTCGGAATGCAATAGAAGTCATGATGGATATCATTTCTGATCCATTTTCTTTCAAGGTGCATCCAGAGGGGAAATTTGTGGTGGACTTAGACAAGAACATAGACATCAATGATGTCACCCCAAACTGCAGAGTAGCTCTCAGGAACGACAGCTACACTTTGCATAAAATATTGCCAAACAAGGTTTGCTTGTGAAAAAAACAAAGAATTAATCCCATAATTGTTTCACTGATGAACCACTAAGATTTTTTTTTGGGGGGGGGGTATGTAAAACCTCTTTGATCTGCAAAGCTTGCACATTTACATTGGGGTTAGGTTATGTGATGGTCATTAAATGATAAAATACTTAAAAAAAAAACACAAAATAACAGACCTTTTCCTGGTGTATCTATAATCTAGGGGTCCGTTAAACCATTCCTAAAGCAAAATGGTAAAAAAATCCCAATTTGAATTTTTTCCCAATTTTCAAAAAATAAAATATTATTTTTTTTTATTTTTAATAAAGAAGTGTCTAATGATTATTCTATCTCAATGTTATTTCAATTACATCAAACAAAATATATTACCGGGTACTATAATTTATATGTTTTTTGTTCTATTTCGAATTATCATAAAAAGTAATATTTTAAGTTTTTCCCAAAACCGTGGACATTTTGCGTGAAAAAATTCCCAATCCGGTAAATGCATTTTTTCCCAAAATGTCGTGGAAAAGGCCTGACAACAACAATCAACAAACGTTTATATCCAGGTTGACCCGTTGGTGAGCCTTATGATGGTCGAGAAGGTGCCAGACTCAACATACGAGATGGTGGGAGGTCTCGACAAACAAATCAAGGAGATCAAAGAAGTCATAGAGCTGCCCGTCAAGCATCCCGAGCTGTTTGAAGCCCTTGGCATAGCCCAGCCCAAGGTAAGGGATAGTTCTATCGGCGATTTTTTTTGTCCAATTGGAAAAAGTACCGCGTCACTAACGTTTCATATTGGGAAATTGGTGTATTAGACTTTTTGCTCCCAAATACTTTAAAATTGACAACTTTGTGTTGTCAATATTATATTTACTAAGTTGAAGCCATAGAGCTGAATAGAGAAACTATTTAAATGTTGCATTTGATCTATATCGTTGGAAACCTTCAATTGGGATTTTTTTTTTGACAGCAATTGGGAAATTTGTAGTTTTATTCTGATTGGGAAAGTGCCATTTTCTGGTACTTTATAAAGGAGGAATAAAATCGCTGGTTCTATGTTCTTAAGTTTTGGGTCAGAAATATATTTTGTATAGCCAGAGCAAAATACTTCAAATGATTGTTAAAGAAATTTTAACAAATGTTTTACTGACAGAGTGAAATTTCAACGATGTAGAAGAAAACGTTGTATATTGAGACAATTTAGACTTTGTCTAATCTCTACTTGGACAAAGAATTTATTGACAGGTTTATCCAGGTACAAGATCACTCATGTTAATGGTTTTTTTTGCCAGAAAGACCAGGAATTATATTTATAAAGAATCTTAGTGAAAACTTGAGAAAATACTGAAAACTCAATTTTTAGCTCTACTGGCCGAAGCCCGGAAGAGCTTATGTCATGGTGTGGTTTCCGTCGTCCGTCCGTCCATGCGTGCGGTGTGTGTGCGTGTGTGCGTGCGTCCGTTAGACTTTTTCTTGTTTACGCGATAAAATCCACAGTTTTCATCCGATTCTTTTCAAACTTGTTCAGTGTCTTTATATTCATGAGGACTCGAACCCTATTGAAAATGGGTTACATCAGACCGTCCGTCTGCCGTCCGTGCGTGCGTCCGTCCGTGCGTTAGACTTTTTCTTGTTTACGCGATAAACTCCACAGTTTTCATCCGATTCTTTTCAANAAAAAAAAAAAAAAAAAAAAAAAAAAAAAAAAAAAAAAAAAAAAAAAAAAAAAAAAAAAAAAAAAAAAAAAAAAAAAAAAAAAAAAAAAAAAAAAAAAAAAAAAAAAAAAAAAAAAAAAAAAAAAAAAAAAAAAAAAAAAAAAAAAAAAAAAAAAAAAAAAAAAAAAAAAAAAAAAAAAAAAAAAAAAAAAAAAAAAAAAAAAAAAAAAAAAAAAAAAAAAAAAAAAAAAAAAAAAAAAAAAAAAAAAAAAAAAAAAAAAAAAAAAAAAAAAAAAAAAAAAAAAAAAAAAAAAAAAAAAAAAAAAAAAAAAAAAAAAAAAAAAAAAAAAAAAAAAAAAAAAAAAAAAAAAAAAAAAAAAAAAAAAAAAAAAAAAAAAAAAAAAAAAAAAAAAAAAAAAAAAAAAAAAAAAAAAAAAAAAAAAAAAAAAAAAAAAAAAAAAAAAAAAAAAAAAAAAAAAAAAAAAAAAAAAAAAAAAAAAAAAAAAAAAAAAAAAAAAAAAAAAAAAAAAAAAAAAAAAAAAAAAAAAAAAAAAAAAAAAAAAAAAAAAAAAAAAAAAAAAAAAAAAAAAAAAAAAAAAAAAAAAAAAAAAAAAAAAAAAAAAAAAAAAAAAAAAAAAAAAAAAAAAAAAAAAAAAAAAAAAAAAAAAAAAAAAAAAAAAAAAAAAAAAAAAAAAAAAAAAAAAAAAAAAAAAAAAAAAAAAAAAAAAAAAAAAAAAAAAAAAAAAAAAAAAAAAAAAAAAAAAAAAAAAAAAAAAAAAAAAAAAAAAAAAAAAAAAAAAAAAAAAAAAAAAAAAAAAAAAAAAAAAAAAAAAAAAAAAAAAAAAAAAAAAAAAAAAAAAAAAAAAAAAAAAAAAAAAAAAAAAAAAAAAAAAAAAAAAAAAAAAAAAAAAAAAAAAAAAAAAAAAAAAAAAAAAAAAAAAAAAAAAAAAAAAAAAAAAAAAAAAAAAAAAAAAAAAAAAAAAAAAAAAAAAAAAAAAAAAAAAAAAAAAAAAAAAAAAAAAAAAAAAAAAAAAAAAAAAAAAAAAAAAAAAAAAAAAAAAAAAAAAAAAAAAAAAAAAAAAAAAAAAAAAAAAAAAAAAAAAAAAAAAAAAAAAAAAAAAAAAAAAAAAAAAAAAAAAAAAAAAAAAAAAAAAAAAAAAAAAAAAAAAAAAAAAAAAAAAAAAAAAAAAAAAAAAAAAAAAAAAAAAAAAAAAAAAAAAAAAAAAAAAAAAAAAAAAAAAAAAAAAAAAAAAAAAAAAAAAAAAAAAAAAAAAAAAAAAAAAAAAAAAAAAAAAAAAAAAAAAAAAAAAAAAAAAAAAAAAAAAAAAAAAAAAAAAAAAAAAAAAAAAAAAAAAAAAAAAAAAAAAAAAAAAAAAAAAAAAAAAAAAAAAAAAAAAAAAAAAAAAAAAAAAAAAAAAAAAAAAAAAAAAAAAAAAAAAAAAAAAAAAAAAAAAAAAAAAAAAAAAAAAAAAAAAAAAAAAAAAAAAAAAAAAAAAAAAAAAAAAAAAAAAAAAAAAAAAAAAAAAAAAAAAAAAAAAAAAAAAAAAAAAAAAAAAAAAAAAAAAAAAAAAAAAAAAAAAAAAAAAAAAAAAAAAAAAAAAAAAAAAAAAAAAAAAAAAAAAAAAAAAAAAAAAAAAAAAAAAAAAAAAAAAAAAAAAAAAAAAAAAAAAAAAAAAAAAAAAAAAAAAAAAAAAAAAAAAAAAAAAAAAAAAAAAAAAAAAAAAAAAAAAAAAAAAAAAAAAAAAAAAAAAAAAAAAAAAAAAAAAAAAAAAAAAAAAAAAAAAAAAAAAAAAAAAAAAAAAAAAAAAAAAAAAAAAAAAAAAAAAAAAAAAAAAAAAAAAAAAAAAAAAAAAAAAAAAAAAAAAAAAAAAAAAAAAAAAAAAAAAAAAAAAAAAAAAAAAAAAAAAAAAAAAAAAAAAAAAAAAAAAAAAAAAAAAAAAAAAAAAAAAAAAAAAAAAAAAAAAAAAAAAAAAAAAAAAAAAAAAAAAAAAAAAAAAAAAAAAAAAAAAAAAAAAAAAAAAAAAAAAAAAAAAAAAAAAAAAAAAAAAAAAAAAAAAAAAAAAAAAAAAAAAAAAAAAAAAAAAAAAAAAAAAAAAAAAAAAAAAAAAAAAAAAAAAAAAAAAAAAAAAAAAAAAAAAAAAAAAAAAAAAAAAAAAAAAAAAAAAAAAAAAAAAAAAAAAAAAAAAAAAAAAAAAAAAAAAAAAAAAAAAAAAAAAAAAAAAAAAAAAAAAAAAAAAAAAAAAAAAAAAAAAAAAAAAAAAAAAAAAAAAAAAAAAAAAAAAAAAAAAAAAAAAAAAAAAAAAAAAAAAAAAAAAAAAAAAAAAAAAAAAAAATATAGAAAGAAGTGTCTTATTACTTAGGATTATTAGACTCTATATCTCAATTTTATTTTTTAAAGAACCTACAAAATATATAACTATAATTTATATGATTTTTATCCAAAATGGCTGGAAAACCCACTACCAAAATAATGCTTTTGTTGATGAAAATTCTTCCCAATTTGGAAGATTTCGCGACTCGAAATAGGTACTTTATCCCCAAATAGACAGAAAAAGGCCTGAATGTCTTTTGACTACATGGTCCAGTTATAAACATTAAGAAGTTCATTCAAAGACTTTATGGCATAAATTAACCAATGTAAAGAATATCTTTAAAGTTACAACAATCTCATTTGGTCAATATTCAGAGTTGTAAGCAAGTTTAAGACAAAGAGCTTTCCATGTTGACGGACCTGTTGTGACATGTTAAATGTTGCTATGTCCATTCCCAGGGCGTGCTGTTATACGGACCCCCTGGTACAGGGAAGACCCTGTTAGCGCGTGCAGTCGCCCACCACACTGAGTGTACGTTCATCCGCGTGTCGGGCTCAGAACTGGTGCAGAAGTTTATAGGGGAGGGCTCGAGAATGGTCCGAGAGCTCTTCGTCATGGCCAGGTAGAACACATGCATGAGTCTCGCTCTGTGAAAAGGGGGTTTAATGCATATACGTTAAGTGTTGTCCCAGATAAGCCTGTGCAGTCTGCACTGGCCTATCAGGGACGACACTTTGCACCTAAACATGATTTTTCCTAAGAAGAGACTTTCTTTAAACAAACAATACGATAAAAGTGGAAAGTGTAGTCACTGATTAGCCTGTTCAGACTTAACAGCCTGGGACGACACTTTACGCACATGCATTAAACCCCCTTTTCTCAGAGCCAGACTCATATCGATATGCAAGAGCCCATGTCCCTTTAAGTTTTTGTGGGACTCCTAGATTTTCTGATTAAACTCCTATGTCCTGTGTACAAGGAGTACTTTAAAGCAGATGTGTGTAACAGGACAAATGTTAGTTTATGACCCTTTCACAGTAATCTTAATTTTATTTGCCTATCAAGCCCAAATATTTACATTATTGTTTAAAAGCAAGATAATAATATTAGCTAGCTACATAATTGAAGAATATGATAAAATCTTTATTTAAAATTAATGCTATTTTTGTAAATGATCAAATTACCAGTCCTGGTAGTTTTTGATGGATGTTGAGGTTTCTCAGTGACTTTTTATGCCCCCTTTAAAAAAAAGGGGGGTATATTGTTTTTGGCCTGTCTGTCTGTCATTGTGTGTCTTTTTTTCTGTCTGTCTTAAAACTTTAACCTAGGTTAAATTTTGGTCATAACTTTTGCAATATTGATCATAGCAACTTGATATTTGGCATGCATGTGTAACTCATGGAGCTGCACATTTTGAGTGGTGAAAGGTCAAGGTCATCCTTCAAGGTAAAAAAAAAATCAAAAAAATCAAAGTGGCGCAATAGGGAGCATTGTGTTTCTGACAAACACATCTCTTGTTTGTGTAAGTTTTTTTTATTGCAAACATTGTATTGTGTTTCAACATTGAGTGATTCAGAGTCAATATAATCTTAATTATGCATGTATACTTTTACAATTGTTTATTTGTGTCGATGAATGTTTAACTCTTTCAGTGCGGGAACCGAATTTTGAAGGCCTTTGCAAACAGTTTGGATCCAGATGAGACGCCACAGAACGTGGCGTCTCATCAGGATCCAAACTGTTTGTTATTCTGATAGTATTCTTTGAAAAAAAATCAAAGAAAATGCTTATTTGAGAAATTCAGCAGATGACATTTTAGCAGACGACAAATTTCCCAGCATGCAAAGGGTTAAAATGATTTGGAATTGAAATGAAGACATGAATTTCTGTTATAATGCATGGACAAATATATGGTGATTTTTTTTCTTTGATGACATAATTTACAAATCCTCTTGAAAAACGAAAACAAAAATGTGTTGTGTCTTTCCTGTTTAGCATTTTTCTTCACTCTTGTTCCCACAAAATAAGAAATGAAACTTTCTAATTTTATTTTGCAGAGAGCATGCTCCATCCATTATTTTCATGGATGAAATAGATTCTATAGGATCATCACGCTTAGAAAGTGGATCTGGCGGTAAGAATACTATTTTAGCAGCATCATGCTCAAATTTGCTTTAGGACATATCTGAAGAGTTTAGCTCCAGTTATGCCTCTGTAATTGTATAATAAGATCAAGTGTCATTATGTCCACTAATGAAACCTTGCGTGACTTTATAGCAGGCATCGCAGCTCCTGAACAAACTGTGACTAAGGCATAATACCCATTTTCGCGGCTCTTTTTCTGCAACCCAATACATATATCAGCAAGATCACATAGTGGTCAGTTAAATTATCTGTATTGGGGGAGGGTCGATTTATCCTGAAACTAGTGTTACTGGAATGAATGTTTTGAGCTTGATAATACAGTTAAAGAAAACTTTCAGAAAAGATATTCAATTCAAAAACTTGATTACTTGTTTTTATTGTGCCAGATCCTATCCAATGCTTTTTAAATCTTACCAAAACAAGTAGAAAAAGAAAAAAGTTGACTGGTGTGACATCACATCATGCTTAAAATGTAATTTTCTCAAAAGTTGTGATTACATTTCTGATTGTTTGGCTGTTATTAAAGAATTTTAGCAGGTAAATAATCATGTTTGTCCATCTGTTTCTCAGGTGACAGTGAAGTGCAGAGGACAATGTTAGAACTTCTGAATCAACTCGATGGATTTGAACCTAAACAAAATATCAAGGTAAGTTGACCTCGTTCTATACCAAATGCTGTATAACATTTGGGCTTCTTTTGAGCTGAAAGACTTTATACCCACGGTAGGGTTGCATATAGTAGTTGGATTGTCAGTGACATTCCATTTCCTTAGGTTTTTTTCCTTAAAGCTATGAGATATTTACCTGATTTTTGGTATGTCAGTCTACCTGTATGAGCAACAAAACTAATTTTGAGTTTTGTTCCGGCCATTGACTTTTTCTCTCAAATAACTGTTTTCCTGAAGTTTTTTTTGCTTACGCTTGCAGACATTTACCTGATTTTTTATGTGTGTCTACTTGCAAGACTCACAGAACAAGCTGGAGTTTTTTTCCTGTCCATTAATTTTTGACAGGCCTTGGAATTTTCTTAAAAATAATGATTTTCCTGATTTTATTTCTAAAACTCTTTTAGATACTGATTTTATTAGCTCCACCGGCCAAAGGTCAGCGGGGCTTAAGTCATGGTCCTGTGTCTGTCGTGCGTCCGTGCATTAACTTTTCCTTCAAACATCTTCTTCTCTTAAACTACTGGTCCAATTCTGATGAAATTTCTCAGGAATGTTCCCGGGGTCAACCTTTTTCAAATTTGTTCAAATTATGCCCCTGGGGTAAAATTTGATTCTGCCCCAGGGGTCACAAAATTGAACATATGCTTATATTGGGCCTATTTTGTGAAAACTTTAAAAATCTTCTTGTCCATTACCATTGGGGCTAGGACTACACAATTTGGTTTGTAGTGACATTGTAAAGTCCTCTACTTAGTTTGTTCAAATTATGCCCCTGGGGTCAAATTTGACCCTGCGCTGGGGTTACAAAATTGAACATATGCTTATATAGTGCCTATTTTGTGAAATCTTTAAAAATCTTCTTGTCCATAACCATTGGGCCTAGGGCTATCAAATTTGGTGTGTAGTGACATCAAATAGTCATCTACCAAATTTGTTCAAATTATGTCCCTGGGGTCAAATTTTAACCTGCCCCAGGGGTCATAAAATTAAACATATGCTTATATAGGGCCTATTTTGTGAAAACTTTAAAAATACTCTTGTCCATAACCATTGGGGCTAGGGCTACACAATTTGGTATGTAGTGACATTGTATAGTCCTCTACTTAGTTTGTTCAAATTATGCCCCTGGGGTCAAATTTGACCCTGCCATGGGGTCACAAAATTAAACATATGCTTATAAAGTGCCTATTTTGTGAAAACTTTAAAAAAACTTCTTGTCCATAACCATTTGGCCTTAAGGGCTATCAAATTTGGTATGTAGTGACATCAAATAGTCCTCTACCAAATGTGTTCAAATTATGTCCCTGGGGTCAAATTTTACCCTGCCCCAGGGGTAATAAAATTGAACATATGCTTATATGGGGCCTATTTTGTGAAACTTTAAAAATCTTCTTGTCCATTACCATTGGGGCTAGGGCTACACAATTTGGTATGTAGTGACATTGTATAGTCCTCTACTTAGTTTATTCAAATAATGCCTGAGGGGTCAAATTTGACCCTGCCCTGGGGGTCACAAAATTGATTATATGCTTATATAGTGCCTATTTTGTGAAATCTTTAAAAATCTTCTTGTCCTTAACCATAAGGCATAAGGCTACCAAAATTTGTATGTAGTGACATCTAATAACTCTCTACCAAGTTTGTTCTAATTATGCCCCTTGGGTCAAATTTGACCCTGCCTGGGGGGTCACAAAATTAAACATACGCTTATATGGGGCCTATTTTGTGAAAACTTTTAAAATATCTTGTCCATAACCATTGGGATTTCGGCCAACAAATTTGGTATGAAGTGACATGGTCACATCTAATAGTCCTCTACCAAATTTGTTCAAATTATGCTCTGGGGTCAACTTTGACCCTGCCCCGGGAGGCACAAGATTAAATAAACGCTTATAAAGCGCCTATTTTGTGAAATCTTTTTGTCAAGAACCATTGGGCCTAGGGCTACCAAATTTGGTATGCTGTTATGTCTTAAAGTCCTCTACCAAGTTTGTTCAAATTATGCCCTTTGGGTTAATTTGACGCTGACCCGGGGATCACAAAACTGAACATTATATACCCTTATATCTTGCTTATTTTGTAAAAACTTTTGAAATATTCTTGTCCTTAACTCAAGGACCTAGGGCTTCCACATTTTGTATGTAGTGATATATAGTAGTCCTCTACACATTTTGTTCAAATTATGCCCTTGGGGTTAAATTTGACCCAGCCCAGGGGGGTCACAAAAGTGAACATGTGCTTAAATAGGGCCTATATTTTAGTATTTGCACATGCCGAGAATATTTGTTTCAGCCTTTTTTTCAACAGTGGAGCGATACAGGGCCATCATGGCCCTCTTGTTTTTGTTGTGTGAGTCTACCCGCATGACTTTTAGATCAAGGTTGATTATTTTTTACGTATGTGGAGTTTTGAGACAAAATTGGAATGAGGGGGCATCTTACGCTATGTACACATATCTTGTATTCTTCGTTCTGATGCATTTGAGGAGATTAACTTAATAGGTCAAATATACAGTAACACACATCAGAAAACCAACACTGGTTGGTATATAGCTCTTTCAGTGCTGGAACCGAATTTTGAAGGCCTTTGCAAACAGTTTGGATCCAGATGAGACGCCACAGAACGTGGCGTCTCATCAGGATCCAAACTGTTTGCTATTCTGATAGTATTCTTTGAAAAAAATCGTATAAAATGCTAATTTAAGAAATTCAGCAGATGACATTTTAGCAGACGACAAATATCCCAGCATGCAAAGAAACAGATCAGCAAATTGATTTAGCCATTGTTTCTAGAATATGCAAAATCAAGACCCTATGACAGTTAAATCCTCAAAATTAAAAGTTTCACTAAAAGTCTTAGACTATTAACCCTTTGCATGCTGGGAAATTTGTCGTCTGCTAAAATGTCCTCTGCTGAATTTCTAAAATTAGCATTTTCTCTGTTTTTTTTTCAAAGAATACTATCAGAATAGCAAACAGTTTGGATCCTGATGAGACGCCACGTTCTGTGGCGTCTCATCTGGATCCAAACTGTTTGCAAAGGCCTTCAAAATCCGGTTCCAGCGCTCAAAGGGTTAAACAAAGAAAATGATGCAAGCCTGCCTATATGAAACAGAGGCTCTGAACTATACTCGTTCAAGATTTACCAGTGCAGGTTGTTTGCTTATTTTGATCACTGCCATGTAAGTAAGTTATAACGTGATGTTTTTTTTTGTCAGGTGATCATGGCCACTAACAGAATAGACATCCTGGATTCCGCCTTGCTCCGTCCTGGTCGGATAGACAGAAAGATTGAGTTCCCACCACCGAATGAGGAGGTAGTTTAATATTTCCATCCAACATGTTAGGTATATGGGTCATGTTCTGGGAAAACGGGGCTGAATGCATGTGCATAAAGTGTCCTCCCAGATTAGCCTGTGCAGTTCACACAGGCTTATAACGGACGACACTTTCTGCTTTGATGTTTTTTTTTTCCTTTGAAGGAAAAAATCTTTTCTTAGCAGAAATCCAGTTTAGGCGGAAAGTGTCGTCGACACTATGCATATGCATTAACCCTTTGAGCGCTGGAACCGAATTTTGAAGGCCTTTGCAAACCGTTTGGATCCAGATGAGACGCCACAGAATGTGGCGTCTCATCAGGATCCAAACTGTTTGCTATTCTGATAGTATTTTTTGAAAAAAAATCGAAGAAAATGCTAATTTTAGAAATTCAGCAGACAACATTTTAGCAGACGACAAATTTCCCAGCATGCAAAGTGTTAAAGCATATTTTCATAGAGCGAGGCTCATGTATTGTATTATAGGTAAATAAACAAAAGGCAGAAGCAGTAAAGCATTGTAAAATATTTTTTTTCCAGGTTTCCCAATCTGTCCTTAAAAATGCCACAACCTGTAAACCTTAAGTTTTTTAGATTTAAAAATCCAACATTTTTCAAAAATGATTTTTTTTTGGGGGGGGGGTAATAATTGTTTTGTTTGATTAGAACTGACTATTCACTGTAAACATTTTGCAAGCCTTACAATACGGGGGTGAACAATTTCCAAGAATGCTACTCACCCTGTAGAACTAGTCTTTCATTCTCTAACAAAATTGCATGTTAGCTTGTACTTGCTTGTACATAATGTTTTTCCTATGCATGCTTTAAATTATTATTATCTTGACATATTCCTGAATATCAAAAGAGTACAAGGGACAAAATACCTGTACAAGAAAACAAATACCAGTACGATGCTTTTTGAAAAAAACAAAAACAGATTGTGAATAACGATATTCTTCAACATCACCATGGGCAGAAAATAAATGCTCTCTTGCATAAAGCAGTAAACTATCATTATTCATAAGCAGTTGCGTCCCTTTGCATTTTAGGAAAATGTTATATGAGTACACAAGCTGTAATTGGTTAGAGAACTACCGCCTCACATTGTTGCTTGTTTACATCTTCTTAGATACTTTGGCTTTTAACGAACACCTGTCTTTTTCAGCATTTATGGGACATTTACTCTATTTCAAAGTCATATTTTAAGAGTTTATATGAAGGAGATGTTAAATTTACATTTTCGATTATGCTTATGGAATTTTTCGATTTAAGACAAAATAAAGCATTCGCCTGGTTGGAGAAAGCATTATATAAATTGAAATCTCCTGTTTTCACTGTCCACTCTCCATGGTGGGTGGGCGACTGGATTTTACACCTCTGCAATATTTTACATAAAACCTGTCGTTTAAACCCCAAATTGAACTCAAATTATAATTTATTTCATGAAAATGTGTATTAGTTCTTAGCCCAATATGGTTTATTTAACATGTTTATTATCTTATCATTATGATTATATTGTTGAGTTTACTTTAAGTGTGTCTTTTTGTTATTAGTACATGTACCTATATGCTTAAAAACCATTGCAGGCCCGTTTGGACATCTTGAAGATCCACTCACGCAAGATGAACCTGACCCGCGGCATCAATCTCCGCAAGATAGCTGAAATGATGCCTGGGGCCTCTGGGGCTGAGGTTAAGGTGAGGACATTGTCTCATCAATACGGGGGCGTGTCTCATAGAAACAGGGGCGCTGTTCAAAAAGCATCCTGTATAATATGATTCAGTGATTTTTTTTGCTCACAATTACAGCCTCTTACAGACTTTTCCTAATTGCAGAACATAAGTTTTTTTCCCCAAAAATCTGACCAAAATTTCATAAAAAGGTCCCAAAATTTTACAATAAACTAAATTATTGTTCTAT
Organism: Dreissena rostriformis; assembly: GCA_007657795.1. Lineage (NCBI taxonomy): Eukaryota > Metazoa > Mollusca > Bivalvia > Myida > Dreissenidae > Dreissena > Dreissena rostriformis. The sequence continues at coordinate 31,589 of VMBQ01000408.1, read as the reverse complement.
TGAGTTTATTATACAGTAATATAATTCCATAGCACTTTATAATATAATTTTAATAATATGGTTAAACATGCACTTATAAACAATTGGAATACTGTTATTTAAACATTGTAATCATATCAATAATGTATCATTTTTCTCGATTTCACGTTTTATCATGCTATTTTTACCAATCCAAAAGGCACCGGCTGTAAAATATAAAGCAAAAAAAATCACTGGCGCTATTAAAAAAGCATCCTGTGTAATATGATTTTTATCCTGTGATGTGGATAGTTTCTTAACTGCCTTGTTCCATCAAGAAACTGTTGTATAGTGCTACACCGTTTTTTGGTAGAATATCTGCCAAAAACATTAAATGCGTTTGTTTTCTTAAACATCTCTTTCACTTGGTCTGTTCATGAAATCTAAGGTTTTCTTCATTTATTTAAGTTGTTTTAAATGGATTTGGGCAGGTTTGAAATCATATTGCCTGTGCGTAATTTTCAAGTGCTTCCAAAACATAACTGTCAATTTTTGAATACAGTAAAAGTGCAATTACTCGAGATAGCACGGGACTGACTTCGATGCTCGAATAATCCCAGGTTTCGAATAATCAATGGTATTATTTGTTTTCACTGTTTCGGTTGTTTTCGGTTGGTGATGCTTAACTTCTGACCGCAAACGCTTTATTTACATGTAAACGGTGCGTGGAAAAGAAAGGCTTTGTAAAAATCGCTTAAGGTTACAGTGTACTAAACTAAACTAAACAATAAAAATGATCGTTCATTCATTTAATTTAATCAACAACTAAACAATAAAAATGATCGTTCATTCATTTAGTTTAATCAACAACTAAACAATAAAAATAATCGTTCATTCATTTAATTTAATCAACATACACACATAACACATGTATAATCAAAAATATTCAAAGCATATTCAATGTACACATTTTTTTAAATAGCACACAAGGTACGAACGTGTGCATAAAAAAAGTCAGTTAAGAGATTCCGATGTATTATCTGCTACGCTTTCTTTTATACCATACATTTTATCATAATTATCGATTGCTGGTAATTATTTAATTATCATTCAAACTGTGTAGCTTTTATTTGCATCTCAAAGGATGACAATTTGCAGTGTTTCTCAAACTGCAACTAACTTCACACCTAATCAAGTGTTTTTTGTCTGCTTGATTGCACTGTTTTCACAACTCAAATATTTTTATTACCGACCAGCCGAGAAAGTGTCTTTGAATAATTGCCAGTTAATTAGATGTGAAATGCCTTTCAGGGACCAGCCCACATCCTCAAGTTATCGAAAATCGCATGTTTTAGTTATTGTGGGTATTTTCATATTGAAATGAAAGGAAAATGTTAGGGACTTCCTTTAATGCTCGAGTAATTGCCAGTTTTCGAGAAATCGCCAGCTCGAGTTATTGCAATTCTACTCTATATTAATGCATCATAGTGGAATCCATCTGTTTGTCTGCAGGGTGTGTGTACTGAAGCAGGGATGTACGCTCTCCGAGAACGCAGGGTTCACGTCACTCAGGAAGACTTCGAACTGGCTGTAGCCAAGGTAATAGCCCAGGGCCCTAACACTGTTTATGGGGGTGTAAACCATAGCAATTGGAGGGGGAATTTTTGTATAATTTTCCATTAAAAGCAGTATAATTCAATAACCTATTACTTTTAATAGTTTTTCATGCAATAATCTGTTCCAGGGATATCAATTGCTAAAGAACTACATTGTACTGCCCTTTTATTGGGAAATCTATGATACAGGCACAGTGATATCTTATGTTAATTTTTGTTTCGAAAATGTTTTCATGGGGAATATTTTTTAACATTTAAATTGAAAAAAATAGACGATTTTGTTACTTAGGGTAGCAGCCTTATTTTGGCTTTAAAAAATGATGGATAGACAGTCATGTAGTGTGAAATTTTTCCTGATTATCTTAAATGCCGCTTTGTATGTTTATATCGCAAGGTAACATTATGCTGACATAAAAACTAAGAACCATAAATGTCGCCTGTATTGTTCATGTAGCCATTGTAACATTATGTGGGGCAGGTAGGTTGCAGTTAAAGGGGGCATGAACATTTACAATAACCTGCCTTCGCAGCCCATATGCTTATTGAACTTATACTTCATGCTGGGTATTATTAATAATAATAAAGAACTTTATAATGTTTTAAACATTTCTTTTTTTGTATAGCACAGTTTACATGTTAGTTATAATTCTTAAAATGTAAATGTCCTGAATATTGCTCAGTTGAACTAAACTGACCTTGATCCTGTAGTGAACCCTTTCGTCAAATGTGTCATGTTCTGAGAAAACTGGGCATAATGCTTGTGCGTACATTGCCATCCCGGATTAGCCTGTGCAGTCTGAACAGGCTTATCAGGGACGACAATTTCCGCCTTTATGGAATTTTTCGTTTAAATGATGCCTCTTCTTAGGGAAAATCCAGTTTAGGCGTAAAGTGTCGTCCCAGATTAGTCTGTGCGGACTGCACAGGCTAATCTGGGACGACAATTTAAGCACAGGCATTTTGACCAGTTTTCTCAGAACACAACACAAATGAGTAACATACTAGACATATCTGGTAATTGACAAAAAGTTTTCACTCCTCTGCAGCTATGTTTAAAGGATTAATTTCTCTTTGGATGAATAAATGTGATTGACATTTCTGCTTTCAGATCATGTTGAAGGATTCGGAGAAGAATTTCTCAATCAAGAAACAGTGGAAGTAGTGATTGACATTCACAGCAGTGTGATTAACGAAACAGTCTCTGACATTTGATTCGTACAATATTTGTATAGACTTCTAGGCAGATTATAGTTGATGTTGCATTTAACACAATTAGTAGGCTGTGAAAGTGTGATGTAAGAGATTGTTTAATATAAACTAATGGTTTCAGATACTAAAAGCAGTACACAAAGATCTTTAAGGTATAACAATATTGTTATAAATATTTTTCACTTTCAACAATAAAATATGTCAACTATTTGCATCAGCATGGTTTAAAAGCATAATGTTGCAGTTATCATTCAGCAATTTTCAGATAAGTTTATGATTGAATTATATAGTAATAACACATGTTTATTGACACTACATACAGCTAGGGAGAAGTGGAACTATCACTAAAAAAAATCGGAGTTCAATTTGTGCTGTTTGGCAGAAATGGTGTTCTCATTGTTTATTGCATATTATTTTATGCTCATTGTACAATTATATTTATCATTTTTCGAATAAATTCCTGAGGAATTCAAAGCATTTTTTTTACTCACTTCATCCATGCAAAACACTGAAAGATTGGGCGTAGTTTATCCTCAAAGAGGATACCAAAGTATCTGGTTTAGACCAAGACGGACTCAGTATAATAACATGGTTTCAGTATAGTTTTAACGAAAAAAAAAAAGAATATGATAATGAGAATAATTGAATTTTTTTTTTGGGCACTACCATAACAGCAAACTGAGTAATGAAAGAGATTGGTCAATAAAAATATTTTTTAAGTTAAATTAATTAAAGTGCTTTCTTAATGCAAACAGGAAACATAGAATGTGAGGTGGCTTGATGCTGGGAAGTACATGTAGACATTTTATGTAATTTCTTTTAAATTAACGTTTAATGTTCAAATATGTAATGCTCTTGAGTTTAAATGATTTACACTAGAAATAAAACCACGTTTATGTACAGATAACAGCTCAAAATGGACAATTATTTCTTTGGACATGAAGTGTGCATCAAACATTGTCAACTTTTAGCACTGTTTTGGCATCATCTTGGATGAAACTTTGTCAGAATCTTTATCTTAACAATATCTTGGTCATATTCGAATCTGGATCAACTGGGTTCCGAAACTAAATAATTGGATCAAATATTAGAAAAACCACTCAAGAAACCCACATGTATCATTCAATCTTTATAAAACTTGGCAAGAATGTTTATCTTGATAATATCTAGGCCGAACTTAAATTTGGATGAAGTTGGGTCAAAAACTGGATCACTGGGTCAAATCTTAGACAACCTTGTAACCACTCTAGAAGCCCACATTTGTGATTTAACCTTGATACAATTTTGTCACAATGTTTATCATGACAATGTATTGACCGAGTTCGAATCTGCGTCAAGTGCGTAAAAACTAGATGATGTGGTCAAATCTTAGAAAAGCCTTGTTATTAATGTTGAAACCACAGATATTGCCAGGAAATTGTGTGTAACCCTTTGCATGCTGGGAAATTTGTCGTATGCATAAATGTTGTCTGCTGAATTTCTAAAATTAGCATTTTCTTCAATTTTTTTCTAAGACCACTATCAGAATAGCAAACAGTTTGGATCCTGATGAGACGCCACGTTCTGTGGCGTCTCATCTGGATCCAAACTGTTTGCAAAGGCCTTCAAAATCCGGTTCCAGCGCTCAAAGGGTTAAGAAGCCTATGATAAGACCTAGCATGAAATTGCATGTGCGACCAGTCAGGTCAAGGTCATTGTTACTGAAAACACCAAAAAAAGCAAACAGATGTTTTCCGGTCTATACTTTTAGTTTGCATTGACCAATCGGGGTAAAATGTAGGATTTAGCAAGCTTGCATGGAGACCTAGCTTGGGAATGTATTTGTGGTGTCTCGTGTATATGTCACGGTCACTCTATTTAACCCTTTGAGCGCTGGAACTGGATTTTGAAGGCCTTTGCAAACAGTTTTGATCCAGATGAGACGCCACAGAACGTGGCGTCTCATCAGGATCCAAACTGTTTGCTATTCTGATAGTATTTTTTGAAAAAAAATCGAAGAAAATGCTAATTTTAGAAATTTAGAAGACGACATTTTAGCAGACGACAAATTTCCCAGCATGCAAAGGGTTAACTTGATTTAGCAGATCAATCGCATGCTCTCAATTACTTAAGTTTCAACGAAAGTATTTTAAGAAAAAAATGTATGTATGTAGATCTTACGTTGACCTAGTCGTTAAAGGCCACTGACACTAAACATAAACAAACAGGTTCTGCGTTCATATAAAACTAGCTTCGAATTCCATTTGAGACTACATGTAGTTGAGTCAACATCAAGGTCACTTTCTATAAAAAACAAAAACCGTTTCCTCTCGATAGCAAGTTTTATGTGGGTCTTGTTTCGAAATTGTGTATGTTGGAAGCTTCCTTTCCGATCCAGCTTGGGATTTCATTTAGGACCAGTTTGATCAAAGTCATGGTCAGTATGACTTAAAATAGAGAAAAAAACTGTATTCCGCTCTGTATCTCTAGTTGGGATGGAGTATTTCTATATTGAATAGGCATTGGTCACTCACCTTCCATATCACTAGCGAATATCAACAAGAATTTATCTCGTGGTAATGTATCTGGGGGCCGTTTCATCAAAGATCGTACGACAATCTTAATTTACGACTGAAATTTAAAAACTGAAAATATACAAGCTGTTGATAAATAGCTCCGCAAGATATAAGCCATGTGTAAGATAATGATGAAATAAATGATATTACTGTAAATTAGCAAAAATATGCTTCGGTCTTTTAAAATAATGTTTCTTTGAAATTCGTATCGTATTCTAAATTTGTCGTACGATGTTTGATGAAACGGCCCCCTGGAACTTATTTTTCCTATATTACATACGACCCGCGATTATGCGAAATTGGATCATATGTCATAGGCGTCCACCGTAGCTACAGACCAGCCTAAACATTTGCACATTGGTCAGGAGCTACGCTGTCCGCTAATGAGACCGCGAAACATTGCGTGGCTTAATAGCGGAGAGGGTGGCCCCTGACCAGGCTGGACTGTAGCAACGCTGGCACATGAACCACGTATGAATCTGGTAGGTCGCCAACAGTTGTGTGATTACAACAAAGTCGACATACTTCGATGAATAAGAACATTCGGTATAAGGCCATGTTCTCTTGACTGGTTGCTTTTACAAACTGAATCAACGCTGAAACACCACTGTTTGACGCACTTTTACGAAAGTATTGAACAAATAAACGCTGTGAATGACAAGGTCACCATCTTCGCTACACTGCAAGTTAGACTATTATCAAAACATCTTAAAGGAAGTAGGAAAAGGATCATGAATACGCAGCATAAATCTTTCATCACCGATTGAGAGAGGAGCCGTTAAATCATTAACTAAGATATTGATATTTCATTTATCCTAAGTTAATTCTTTATTAGAATATACTACAAGCTTTATTTATTGTACGATAAACAAACTGTTTCAAATATTCTATCCGGCTTTTATTTATCAACTGATTACTGGGTCCAGATTAGGTCTTAAACATTACGTGCATGCAGTTCTGGATTACCCATGAGGCAGAGTAGGTAACTGCCTATGGGCCCCGTGACTTTTAGGGGTCCAACCGTGACGAAATAATGTTTTTACTTATACTTTCTTAGCCTTATCTTAATTCTGGGTAAATAGTTTAATACGTAGATATACAGACTGTAGATTTCTTAAATCTTATAACTATAATTATTTCGTTTTGGCATAATGGTATCCTAATGAAATTTTATACCTATAAAAGGACATGTCACATTTTATGTCTTGCCAGAAGTGGTAGCTATTTCTAACGAGTGAAATCGACTGAGCACTGGCGTTCTAGTCGGCACTAGGCCGACGAGGGGGCATGGGCCCCTTAGTTTCACTCCTATGAGCCTACACGTTGCAAATCCGGCACTGCGCACATGCCTGATTATTATAATTAATATCAAACAAGCATACACAGTCAGGTGCATTAATAATTAGGTGAACAATCACGAGATATCAGGTTTTGGCCTAACATGCTTAATCTTGATTCCACAGGAGATATTATGCGCTAATGTATGAGCCACGTCGTGCGCATTAGGACATATCTGAACAGTGTAGCTCAAGATATACCTCTGCATCTGTATTCTCTGATGAGGAGTCACAATGTCAGCTATTGTCCCGGAAGAGAAGAACAGAACAGACAGTTTATTCAGACTCAGGTTCAATGAAATTTCATAACAAAATATGACAGAGAAAATCCGTATACGTTTAATAATAGTTTAACATTTGCAACCCAATGTTTGAGTCCTTAAATACAATCATGCAATGCTTGGATATACACAGTTTGTATAATAATAGTTTTACTGTTATCAATTTGTAACCAATATTGAACAATTCGTACATATATGTTCACATTTAACGGATATCTGCCTAACTCACCATATACTACAGCATTACATGTGTTCATATTTACATTTAACAGTCTTTTGTAAAATTTTAAATGAATGCGTTCGATCTCTTTTGATTTATTAAAACCCCATATTTCAGAGGCATAGCAACAAATAGACCCAACAAAAGAATCAAACAACTGACAAAATAATGTTGGCTTAAGATTATTCTGCTTACATTTATTAATTAAAATATTCATAGCCTTAAGGGCTTTTCTAACTAAATGTTCTTGATTTAAAGTGAAACTACCAGTGTAGATAATAGCAGTGCCGAGATAATTGAAATTATCGACGATTTCTAAATTCTGTCCATTATATGTCCATTTTAGCGAAAGTGAAAAAAGAATAATTGGGACATTACCACCCTTTGTCTTAGACCGACAGCAAACCTTAAGTATTCATAGTATAAGGAACACGACTTAACACAATTATACATATGCTTAATTATTCTTTATAATTTACCTTTTATACCAGATTTTTTTTTAACCATAATATATACTATCAAAACATTTAAGTAAATCAACGTATACAACATACAAACGTTTGTTTTCATATAAAACATGTTGCACAATAGACATCAAGATATAAATTAATAGCATCAACAATTGAACATCCTTTTCTAAATACAAATTGTGCATCTGAAATTTAAGTATTATCGACACAGAACAATTCGATACGTTTGTTTTAACTGGTTGTAAACGACTTAGAAAAACAACTAACAAGTGTTATCCCTCTAAAACTACTAACATCATCGACTTACCCTTTGTATACAAATGGATGATAATGCCTTCCGACCACTGATCGGGAAAATAGCAAGAAATTAAAATGCTATTAAACATATCACACACATGATTGGATAAAATATCCATACTTTCCATAAAATATTAATTGTAAATAAAATCGTTACAAGCCGCTCAATAACGTTTTAAGCATTTAATTGCATTCCTAACTTAATCTGAACTTATCGGTTTATCTAGTTATTAAGGGGTGTTGCGGCAGTTTATTTAACCGAGGATATATTTATAGCCACACCGATGCTATTCTCACAACCCAATAGTTTTGTTATCCGCAACTTCTGCATTATTATTATTCGAAGTAGTTACTCAAAATTTTAAAATAATCCTTGCATGCATTTACTGAAATGTTATTGCTATTTATTTATTTTATTTTTTTTAGTTTTAAAATATTTCCAAAATTCCTTAGGCTTTTACTTCTTAAACTTACAATTTCTATCATTTTTTTGTTTAAACGCATTTTTTGTTTGTTTGTTAATTAATTGTTTATAATGTAATTTAACAACGGATTCGCAACGTTTCGGACTATGTTAGTGAAATTTTCTACAGCTACGTTAATTGACCGTTTAAAAAAAATACTCAAACAATTGATATTTTCAACAATATCATTAGATACAGGAAGTCGTGAAATAATTCCTGAACGAAATTCATCTTTTAATGAATTGTCCCATTGATATTTAACATCAGTAAAAGTATCGTACCTAGGTGAATAATTATTACAATACAATGAAAACTGCAACGGAATATCACGAGGATCTCGTGGTTTGGAAAAAATCAACACAAAATTGGACAGGTAAACAATGGTGTTCTTTTCATTTGGGATAATTATTTACTACATGTTTTGCAATTTCATTGGTTAGATCTTCACTGCAGTAAATATCCAGCCAATCACCTTTATTTTACCTGACAAATTGCATACAAATGCCGGCAGATTGTAGATAATGTCAGCAAATTGATTATAAACAGTGTTTTACACTTAAGCAATACCATGCAATCGTGAAAGTTGTCTTCTTCGATTCATCAGTTGTATATAGGTTGTCAAATAAGGTATTTTTTTTTAACTTCTCACGTTCTTATTATTACAAACACTATTTCCTGTCTTTTATTCCTCCTCAGGACAAGTGTACCTTCAGATTGGCAACAGTGACGTCATTATTGACGTCATTCGCTTCCTGTATAGCCGCCATCGTCGGATACCCACGTTCGACCCATTCCGCTACTCTCCATTTATCCATATGCTGGAGAGTAACGGAATGAATTAGTCGTGGGTATCCGACGATGTATAGCCGCACAATAACGATGAATGACGTGAGAGTAAAGGACATTTTGAAAGTTGCGGATTACATGCAGATTGATTCACTGATGGAACTTTGTGACGAATATCTGGGACTGTCACACCCCAGGAAACCCGATACCTTGTGAGTAGCGTAATACCTTCGGAGCAGCATTGTGTATTTCTGCATGAGCTTACATAGGGTAAGTAAATTCGAAAAAATAAAAAAATTCAAAGTCCAATTTGAAACAAATGTGTATTTACATTGATAACAAAGGTATTGGCCTGCACGTAGAAAAAATCCTGACAAATTTTCTTAAAACAATGAGCGAAATGTGGCTCCCTGAAGTAGAAGATCGGGAAAAATGGGCCATTTTGATGCATTTAGGGGAGAAAAACTGCTTTAATTTGCAAGCCACTACAATAATTAAAGGATTTATACAAACTTACACATGTCTGCCAAAACCTCTCAGCAGGGTTTCTCCAGAAAACTATTTCTTGTGGAGAAATTTGCGTTTTTAATGACCATGTTGGGAAAACATGGATACCAAATGGAGAAGACTAGGAAACCTTATGTGAGCAGCGACTTTATAAAAAAAAATCGTGACAAAAAACCTTATTTCCAGCCATTTTGTTGCAATTTCTTTGCTTTGTAGAGGCCTATAGTAAGCGTATGTGGGCACATATGCATACGAATGTACTTTTAATGCCTTATATATTATCAATAGTGCCTTTTCAACATGCTCCAGTTTTATTTCTTTTTACCAACACTATTTTGGAAAATATAAAGAAAGACTTGACTGCTTAGTCACATAAATTAATTGGTTAGGTACATAGAATAATGTTTAAATAAGTGTATGTGGGGGTTGTATGTATAATTTTTAAATGTGGCGTGTCCTGAGCCTTTTGGTACTTATACGTCAAGCGTCATAATGAGAAAAAAAACTCATTTGAAATGACGTCGCTAAACTTGCGCTTAATTTTGTTTAGATTACCTAATGTTTTCTTTGATTTTACTGTTAAGCGTATTTAAGTAATATAAAAATCGGCACAGACTGGTCATGGAAGGATTTGTCTTTCAAACAAATAGTTGATTTTGACGTTTCAATTTCAATGAGCTGACTTGTTTCTCCCCTTTTAACGAATTTGGCCATGGCTTGTTTATAGACACAAACAAGACTTCATCACATGTCGATACCGATTTTAGCCTGATGCTATTAATATTTTTTTTGGATTCAACTTGTCCGTGAGCAAGGTAAGTGTTATTCTTTTAATCAACTTTACTTTTTATTAAATTAAATTGCCAGTTATAAATTATAATTCCCTTTTTTGTTATTAATTGTTTTCTATATGTGATCTCGTATCTACACTTTACGCATGGTGTTCGTGTGTGAATTACCCGTTGAAAATCCTAAATAGATCGGAAAGATATGGGATCTTATAAAGCATGTAAATTGTTTAAATCATATCTAATTATCGATATTGAACATGGAACATAAATAAAACATTTAGATTGAGATCATTTACTGTGAGAATCAACAAGATTTGCATATATTTTAATATAATATAACATCAATATGCATATTATCACGCTTGATCCGTTATTGCCCTACTTTTTCATTTCATTTAAGGTGTTGCAAAATCTTAAACACGAATCAAAACAATCCTTACTCATTGATTTTACTTTTTAAGAGCCTCAAAAAACTTGTCATTACTTTATTACCAAACAATTAAGGACTTTTTTCAACCTGCCATAGATAGGAGTTGGGTGGTGTAGAGAGATGGCTGTTGTTTTCAGATGGTTTGCGTATGAAGTTTGTAGGTTGTATGTTCATTTGTTCAAATGTCATTTCATGAAAATAAATCGGGACGGACAGACGAACAAAAAATTAGGACAGACGTGACGTACTGGGACAGGGACGGACAGGACAAACTGATTCCTATATAGCCCCCAAACAGAGTTTGTGGGGGTATAATAATGTGTGTGTGTGGGGGGGGGAGGCAACAATAGCATTGTGATACATTGTAATTTTAGCACAAACTGGCAAACGAGTTAGAAATGAAGATAAACCTATCAGCTTTACATATATATTGAAAGTTGACATAGTATAACCACATTATATATTAGACAAACGATTCAAGTTTCTGAAATGATGTTCGATGAAATGCAAAGAATATCATAGAATGTATTATGAAGCATTACAAGTACATTCGTATGCATATGTGCCCACATACACTTACCATATGCCTCTACAAAGCAAAGAAATTGCTACAAAATGGCTGGAAATAAGGTTTTTTTGTCACGAAAAAGAATTATAAAGTCGCTGCTCACATAAGGTTTCCTAGTCTTCTCCATTTGGTATCCATGTTTTCCCAACATGGTCATTAAAAATGCAAATTTCTCCACAAGAAATAGTTTTCTGGAGAAACCCTGCTGAGTGGTTATGGCAGATATATGTAAGTTTGTATAAATCCTTTAACTATTGTAGTGGCTTGCAAATTAAAGCAGTTTTTCTCCTCTAAATGCATGAAAATGGCCTATTTTTCCCGAACTTCAGGGAGCCACATTTCGCTCATTTTTAAAGAAAATTCGTCAGGATTTTTTCTACATGTAGGCCAATACCTTTGTTATCAATGTTAATAAACAGTTGTTTCAAATTGGACTTTGAAATTTTTAATTTTTTCGAATTTACCTATGTAAGCTCATGCAGAAATACACAATGCTGCTCCAATGGTATTACGCTACTCGCAAGGTATCGGGTTTCCTGGGGTGTGTCAGTAACCTGCACAACGTGTACGCAATACCTGCTCCTTGCGCAGACATACAAACTGAATGTGTACGATAAAGTGATGTCATATCTGCTTTCTAACATACCATAAGTTCTTAACCGCCCTGATTCGGTGCAGATCCCTGCCGATGTTCTACTGCAGTTGGTCCGAGACCCAGCATTGAGTTATGTCCCTCGACGTTTGCTGTTTGAATTTCTCGTTCGCTGGGTGGATAATAACCCCAAGAAGAGGGAAGGATGTTTTGAAACGGTATTTTACGAACTGGATCTATTAAAATTGGACCGGAAGTTTATAGAGGGCCGGGTGATGACATGCCAGTATGTTAAAGTTCGTGTTTCATGCGTTGAAAGGTGTACACAGTCCTTAACCCGTCTTCAGTCACCCAGTACAGATTGCAGAATCGACGCTATAGTTGTTCTAGGAGGTCTTGACGGCATGAACTCTAGATTGAATTGTGTTTTTGCATACATCGTTAACGAGAACCGCTGGACCAAACTTGTGGACATGCCTTTCGTATCGGATGAGAAAAGTATTTCCGGCTGTACCGGTACATCCGTGTTCGTATTCAAACAGATAAATAGCGACGAAGTTTTAGACAATTACACCACTTTCCATGAGTACAATTTTGTCACTAACACGTGGAAGTATCTGTATCTTCAACAGGCAAAGAACTTACCGGAACGTTTGATTATTACAAGCGCCAATGCAAAGTAATACGCAACAAGTACAGCGAAACATTGTTATGTGGGCTTTTGTAAACGCAAGAATAGTAAAGAGCCCGGAATTTGCGCGTGTCTTATAGGGAACACTGCAGAGACTACGTTTCCGTTTCGGCTGGTATGTCTGACACGTGCTCAGAAAACCTTGCGGGTCTTCGTTGCTTCTGGAAGGTACGTTTGCAGCGTGATAAGAAGCAACAGTGGGCGACAATTATTGCTAAATATATATTTGATCGACACCGCCATGCACTCATGGAAAGTTCAAGAATATTCTACCAGCAGCGGGTTTTTGTCTAGCGGATATAACCACTGCTTTCCGTTGAATGAAAAAGTGTACATCACTAAGGACATTTTCAAAGACGACTTCGTTATCTTCGATATAACTACCCGGATGTGGACGACTTTGAAATCGAAGTCATTTCTGATGCCAAGGTTGATAAAATATAGCTTTGCGCCAGTAGGAAATAAGCTTTTCGTCTTTGGAGGCAGAGACGAGGCCTCGTGAATAACAAACAACGTGTATGTTCTTGACTTTGACAGTGGGAGCTGCACCAAACTTTCCCCTATGCCCTTGCCGCTGTTTCACAGCCAGGCAGTGCGCATGCGTATCCCTGGTAACGTGTGCCACAGGCAATGTCCTCATTGCAAAGGCAGGATGTATTAATTTCCAATATATTGGCCTGTAATAAATGGGTTTGCTGTACGAGAATGGTGAATTATGGGATGATCGTTAGGTAACCAATGTTTTCAAATATATTTCTACGATATCAGGGTTTTTTACCTTATATAACAGACGCAAAATATCGGCGTCTTCCCCCACCAGACTAGGCTGGTTTTTTCCCCTTTCAGAACCAAAAATTCCCCCTAAAACCATTTTTTTTTAATAGAAAGATGTGTCTCATATTTATAATATCTCAATTCTATTTCAATTTAATCTTGCCAAACGTAATAAATTATGAAAAAAAAAACAATGAATATAGTGCATACATGTACAAATGTATTGTAATAATGAGAGAGTAAGTAAACAAATCCCCCAAAAAGGGAAACGCCGCGAAAATTCCCACGCGCACAATTTTTCCCCAAAGTGGAAAATCCCGCGTAAAATTTCCCCCACATAAGGGCTAAAGGCCCCTTCCCACACAACCCCCAAAAAAACCTGGATACAATGTTCCCTGTTTATACTATTGTACATAAAGTCCGATTAAACGATTCGCGTGTTCATTTGATTTCAGTGCTTTGTGCTCACATTGAGTTATTTTTCTATTAAGAAAAGCATTACAACTTCAAACAAATGATCGTTCTTTTCTGTTTTTGTTTGTTTTGTTGTTTAAATAATAAAGACTGCTTGTGTTAAAAAGATACACGTGAAATCTACACGATGATGGGCTGTGATTTTACTTCATGTACATGGATTATCTTTCATTATATTTATTCAATCAGTAATTTTCGCGACACACGCCAATGACAAATTACAATCAAGTGATACGTGAAATAGTGTCAAAAAGTGGAATTCGCTCGGGACACAATAACCACAACAAACACTAGCTTTATCACGTGACAAATCAGCAGTCTTATACCGTGTAAATGTTGTCGGAGTATGAACAGGATAGGCATATGAATCTCAAAGGAACAAATCACTCTTTTGAGTTATCGCAGGATCCAGATTTTAGTTTTTTATTAAAGCTTTCTGTTACCATAGCAACCACAACTTTGGTCTAAAAACAACAACGTTTATACTCACACATGGATTTATAATCCACACTACGATTTTCATCCAAATATCTTTAAAAAGTACTTTTTGAATTATAGCCCATATAGCCCTCTCTCAACATACCGACTTTCATCAACCTAGCTGAAGCATGTTTTGAGTTTTCGCAGGTTTCTGACGGACAGCCTGACGGACAGACGGACCGGGGTTATACCTATTGCCCCCACCCCGGTGAAACTGGTACGGGATTAATAATCGCGAAAAGCCCTATTTTTTTTAATATGAGTAGCAAATATCAGAGGTATTTAAACATATTATCCACTAGTAATTGTTTTATCTGGAATATCCATCATTTCAATAAGGTTTGAGAATAGCATGATCAGAGAACAGAGACTGTTGGAAAATTAACTTATTAGCATTTGACAAACGTTATTTTACATAATAGACTTATATATAAGTGCAGCAATATTTGATATCCACAGAAAATCTATGCTTTTTGTTTTATTCATATACAGAATCCGGTTAAAGACATTTTGAATGCCGCCTGTCGCCCATAAAGGTCAACCCACGACAATCAACTGGATACGACACACACACACCACTGAACATAACCCTTTGCATGCTGGGAAATGTGTCGTCTGCTAAAATGTTGTCTGCTAAATTTCTAAAATTAGCATTTTCTTCGATTTTTTTCAAAGAATACTATCAGAATAGCAAACAGTTTGGATCCTGATGAGACGCCACGTTTTGTGGCGTCTCATCTGGATCCAAACTGTTTGCAAAGGCCTTCAAAATCCGGTTCCAGCGCTCAAAAGGATAAACGTCAATATGCAACGACATTAGTCGTACTAGAATGGGGTTCAAAAGAATTGTTGCGTCAAAGATGTTAGTGTCGTTGGAAATTGTCGAGTATCGATAATTAATTTATAAATTAATAAAATATTGACCTGGGTCATGAGACACAATTTTATGATTTTTCCCACGTAGATATGTTCAATCTTGTAATCAGTTTTTAGTTAATTATCGTCAACTGTTTGAATATAAAAAGAATGGTCATGTTATTCCTTAAAATGTCAATACACGATAGAGACCGAAACACAGTGGCTTTGACCATAAATGAATATCTCGAACGGTCCCAAAATTAAACGGATATAATTCCGAGATTAAATATGAATATTATTCAGACAGTGAATATGATATGGGCCTCACAACAAGAATAATGTCGTATGCAAGCTCGTATCTTTTTATGCAAACATAGGACCTAATGGTGCTAAATATGAATGAGCTGCACTAAGGGAAAACCGAGCTTCATGCATGTGCGTAAAGTGTGCTACAAGAACAGCATATGCTTATTAGCATAACTTATCTGGGGCGACAATCTCAGCATGTATGGATTTTTTCATGCCAAGGGAGTTTCTTCTAAAAGAAAATCCAGTCTTGGCGGAAAGTGTCTGATAGGCCTGTGCGGACTGCAAAAGCTTATATGGGACGATACTTTACGCACATTCATGAACCCTTTTTCCCTAAGCGCGTTTTTGTACTTGTATGATGCATCTCGTTGGCCTCGAGGCTTTTACTAAACTGTGTTCGACACTGCGCACTAGCTGTTGTACCAATCTACCATACAGTGCAAACAAAGGCACGTTTTTGTATACAATTATGATTGATGACATGTTGATGAGCTCATGGACTCAGTTTGTGTATTTTATGTCAAATAAACCAATCAATACTGAGCAACGAAATCTAGTCTCAGCCACGCGCATGGAAAACATCAAAATAACTTCTCAGTATGGAAGACTACGTTTACCAGTTCAACAATACCGCAATATACATAGTGCATGTTTAAACTGTTTTATTGCTTTATTGGAATATAATTCATTTCATTGTTTAACCCGTAATTGCATCGATAAGGGCAGCACCACCACATGCCTGGTTCTGTTGACCTGGTTTGGGGGTCTCGTGGAAGTAGTGGGCAAGATTCTGGAATCTGGAATAGAGAGTCACGTGGTTAACCCTTTACCACTAAGATACGCTCGTTGATGCAGTTGTAGTAACTTAGAAAATTACATTAGGACAATTCTTACTAGATTGAAGTTTTAAAGGCTTTAAAGACACGTGATTCGTTTCTCTGTTTTGTTGGACAATTTGGTTGAGATACTTTAATGGTTCAGAATCTTTATAAAGAGAGGTTGTGTAAATATTGCAATTGAAGTTAAAAATTAAGTACATACTGTCCAATAACAGACTCCTACATATATGTCACAAGGAACGTTAACAGTCCATTTTATAATCAGAGATGTATTGTTTATTTGTTTTGTTTTGTATTGGTTATTCGTCACTAGCCTTAACTAAAAGACAATGGCATCATAAATTTTTTTCTCCTGGTGATGTCTTTTAAACTTCAATAATTGAATATGTATGATTCACTTGTAACTTTGGCATTTTCATTATAATTAAAGTTAAAAAGAGATAAACGTGTTTAATACGCACACATTTTCCTAGTTTGATAAGGCTAATGCGAGATCATAGTCTAGAGAGTAAAATATGAAAGTGATTAAAATGACAGCAATACAAAAAATTGATACTGTTAATATCGAACGTATAGACAACAATTCAAATACTCATGAAACGAAAAAATGGTCTGCATCTTAATTTAAATGCGTAACTGAAATATTTTCGTACAATGGTAATATCATTCCGTTTTCCAAAAAACAACAACAATTTATAACATGCTATTGGAAACATATGCTTAGGCAACTCATAATAGCATATATTCGCATATATCAGCATCACCGTTTGTCATCTCATAGTGTATGTTTCACCGACAATCATAATCTCAATGTTTATCCAATAGTAACACTTTAACAGTGTATCAAAGAGCCCATGGTCAATTCTGTCAATTATATTATTGAGGACGTTAAACAGTTCGTTGAAAAACCTTGACAACCTCTACCTCATGGCTACTTAAGTAATTTCTAAACGAGATTACGCACATAATGTGTGTATTTTGAAGTGTATGAGGTCCTTCCGCGCCTGAGGATGCATTAGGACCCGGAGTGTGTCCCAGCACTCCTATCTACTGAAATTAATTCGTTAAGTTTAACGTGGTCTTGTCTTGTGCTGTGGGGTGGGGGAGCCCGAGTACCCGGAGAAAACTCCACCCATCAGGTATGGTGACCACCAACAGAACACACATGCTTCCGGGAACGGGAATTGAACCCGGATCGCCTGTGTGAGAAGCGCATGTACCAACCACTGCGCTTACCGGACAGCTATTACGTACATAGCGTTGGAACATATCCGTGTATATACTTACGCGTGGCACACCAGAGGGCATCCGTAGGTCATGACGGCGCCTTCCGCGAGGAGTTTATGACACTCGGCCTCACAGGCCGCCTCCGTGGGGTCAGCACCCAGGACATCCAGCATGATCTGGACGTCACACTTCAGCACTTCCAGGTTGACTGAAATCAGGGTTTACAATCGTCAATGTGATATGTACAAATGTAATATTATTCAAAATATAGCTACGTGAGTTTGTATATACTGAATGATTGTGATTGTCAAATCGTTTGAGTCTGTTAACTGACATACATCAAAACGTACATAGATTGGTGAAGTTTAGGCCCGAAATGAAAAATCTCTCTGGGCGCTCGCCACTGAATCGCTCGTGCGGGGCAGCGGCCACCAGGGCCAAAGCAGCGGCGGCGATAACAACCATCAACATCATGATTGCTGCGAACAAAAACATATATGCAAATAAAGTCATTGCAAATGTTATTTTGTTAAAGGTACATCAATAGATTGAATGCGTTATTTTGAGTCAATATATTGTTAAAACCTTCAACAAAAAGACTATTTGATTCATCTCATGAATGTAAATTAGCTGCAGGTCCAACCATAATTTTATAAATAGAAATAGATGTTTTAATAATGTAAGAAAATGTTAAAAGTTTATTTACATCAATATTTATAAATAAAATAACTATTGTAATTGATGATAAATCTTATATCATAATAATAAGGGTTCTATAAAGAAAATATTTGAATGTTAGGAACAATAATAACATAAATGAAGTTTGGAAATTTAATAGCAACTCTTTATGATATATTGAACATTTCGCAAGTAGAAACATGACATATCTTTGCATTCGTTGTTAAAGTACACACAGTTTGAAAGGTCAAAGGTGCATCTGCTAATTAGAGACGTTTATTCAACAAGACATCCAATTGATAAAATGGTCAGAAGTATTGACACGGAAAGTTTAATCAAACTTAATGACTTAACACATCCATTGATCTACACTGGTCAAAGGGTATTATGGTAAATTATTGTCACTAGACTCTATAGAGTGATGCAGCGGAAGTCGTAATCTTTGTAAATTACCTCTCGGACAATACATTCATTAGTCAGACCAGACATATAAGAGGATTTTCGATAAATGGGTTTATATATTAATAGCTTGTTTATTTCATTCCCGGGGAACGTCTAATTTGAAAAACACTCAACCAATCAGCAAATAACACGGGGTAAGGGGACTCTTTGAACGAGCCAATGAGTAATCATCCGATGTTCTGTTAATAACTTTGACCAATCAAATATGTTATAGGAATATCATTTATTTTATGTTAATGTGTACTTTGGATAGAAAGAAAGAGTCCACCTCTAGCCAGCGAAGAGAGCGGTCACGCTTTCGTGTCGCGGCGGCCATTTTGGCTCGCCGTACTGTTAGATTGTATTGCACGGACATTAGCAAGCGTTGTATTAGAAAATATTCAACAGAAATAAATCGCGATGAAAACTCTCATGAACTGTTGTTTGTTACTGTGGTTCCCAACGAACAATAATGTGTTATTACGTCACATGAAGCCCTCTGCTCTTATACATATACCAGTTTATTTATGTACATGGATACAACAATTTGTGTTTTTCTTTATATGATGTAGAACAATATTTTCAGGATTGCAGGATTGAAACAATAGCAGCTCTAGTTAGTTAACTTACTTAAAAAGTTGTGTTATGTTATTAATTGTAAAGTTCCCACATCTGCAACTACCACACAAATTCATTTCGAAAAAACATAAGCCTATACTAAAAAAACAAAACAATTTAATTTGCATTTATTAAATGCAAATAAAAAAGCTCAGTTATTAAATGTTACTTTACCTTTCGTGATGATCAGTCGGAATGAAAAGACAGGAACGCACTAAACCGTACATATATATCGAACATATTCACGATCACTCCAAATAAAGAACAGTTATCAGTACTAATTAATAGAACACTGTATGGTTCCATATTGTAGGCGATGTAAACTGGTTTTGCATATTCACTAACTAGCATTGTACCAGAAATAAGCCTGCATTGGTTACATTAGCCCATCAGAACATTTTCTTATTCATTTCTCGCTTACACATCCACGTGTCTGTCCTAAACTCAATTTAGGACAAGTGAGTGTATTACAGCTTCATTGCACATCCAATCCTTTACAACCATTCTGGCGTTTTGTTTTACTGATTAAACATGACGATGATCTGAATTTGTGTCGTGTTCTGAGAAAACTGGGCATAATGCATGTGCGTAAAGTGTCGTCCCAGATTAGCCTGTGCAGTCCTCACAGGCTAATCCGGGACGACACTTTCCGCCCAAATTGGATTTTTGCTAAGAAGAGACTTCATTTAAACGAAAAATGTCATAAAAGCGGAAATTGTCGGCCCTGATTAGCCTGTGCGAAATGCACAGGCTAATCTGGGATGACAATTTACGCACAAGCATTATGCCCAGTTTTCTCAGAACGCGACACAAATATGTGTCTCTTAAGCTATTTAAGCAATGACGATTGATATGTGGTTGATAGTTGCTGTTTCATTTCACCCTGTCCCGTACATATGTTTTTGTTGATCTGGTTTTCATAAAACCACTGAGTAATCAAACGGTATTAAAATTGAAATGTATTATCTACATTTGCTATTTGATTTGAATTGTGTGGTTATGAATCTAATTAGTTATTAACGATTCAACGTTGTGTTTTATTATTGTTATTATTGAAATAAGAGAAAAAGATGAAATTTACTTTTGTTTTGTTCTAACAGTGCTATGGAATCGAGATATGTCCGTCACAGATTGTATCTGTGGCGAATCTTTTAAAATTATATATTATATAAGTAACATAATTGTTTACTTAAATTTTTTATTGTTAAATGGACAATTCTTATCGTTTGCTTTACTCGTTTGCTGATAATCGCATCTGAAGTAGTCATTTATTGACTGGATTTTCTCATTTTTTTGTTATAATAAACCAAATTAATACGTGTTAATTGTTTTTCGATTTTGAGATTGTTCTTAGTAGATATGCATAAACACTTTTATTTGTTTTGTTTCATGCATAGAATCATATTCAAGCATAGACGTAAATAGATATGTTTTGTATTTGTGATAATCTCAAATTTGTTCTATTTTTTATACATTTGTGTCGTGTTCTGAGAAAACTGGGCATAATGCTTGTGCGTAAATTGTCATCCCCGATTAGCCTGTGCAGTTCGCACAGGCTAATCAGGGACGACAATTTACGCTCCTCTGGAATATTTTGTTTAAATGATGTCTCTTCTTAGCGAAAATCCAGTTTAGGCGGAAAGTGTCGTCCCGGATTAGCCTGTGTGGACTGCACAGGTTAATCTGGGATGACACTTTACGCAGATGCATTTTGTCCAGTTTTCTCAGAACGCGACGCATATGATTCCTGTTGTTGTTTGAAGGCATCATTGGAAATAAGAATAAAATTAAAACAAGGCACATAATACATAGTTATAAATATGTTATTTTAATGAGCTACCTATGGAAAATACATATATTACTATTATTGTCATTTCTTGCTTTTGTGCTGTGTCACACTGTTTGGCAAATGGATTCTTGCCATTTAAACACTTGCGATGATGCAGCTGTATTTTTACTGTGTTCAAATTTGAAAACTAAAAGAGCCGAGCCATACGAAAATGTAGCTGGGGCTACACAAACATGTAGGCAAATAAAATCTGCAAACAGTTTCACTATAGAAATTAAACACAGCTCGTAAACATATCAATTTCAAATTCCAATTATTTGCCTAAACATTATGAAAAAGTTAAAACAGTGTTTCCCGCACAAGACGTGTATATATAGCTCAAAGGTGAATTTCACCCACACAAATCAGTGCTGAACTATGGACATCATCCGGTGTGTACTTATTGCAAATTAAGCATTTATCGGAAAGTTGTAAAACAACATCTCTAACAATGTTCACGTTGTTGGTAGAACTGCTACCCCTAATGCCTGTGGCCAGTACTCAAAGGTCAAATTTGAAGGGCAGTTGTTAAAATGTTCATTTGAATAAACGACCTGACGTCAGTATTTACATATATGGTGTGGTATCGTTCGATCACGATGCACCATATATGGAACTGAACTAATACACGGACGAACTGATATACACTCTTGGTTCGCATATGTTTCATGATGTTGTTCATATACCTGACACGATTATTTAAATGCATCGATTAGTCGACTGTATATGACGAGTTTCTGATATCGATCTTTAACAACAAATTTTGTTTTATACTGAGTTTATATTTTAAAATATTTTCCAAAAACTAGTTATAGTAATTGACGTTGATGTTAATAAATCATCTGAATGTATCGTGCTATCACAACTTTCGTTCTACAGAACTAGGTTTCAATCATTGTCATCACGTTGTCTGTTATTTGTAATAACTTTTCTTAAGCATTTATCGGACAGTTGTTAAACAACATGTCTAATAAATAATGTTCACCCTGTTGACAGTACTGCTACACGTAATGCCTGTGGCCAGTACTCAAAGGTCACTTTTACAGGGCAGTTGTTAAAATGTTCATTTAAATAAATGACCAGACGTCACTATTGACATATATGGTGTGGTATCGTTCGATCACGATGCACCATATATGGAACTGAACGAATACACGGACGAACTGATATACGCTCTTGGTTCGCGTATGTTTCATGATGTTGTTCATATACCTGCAACGATTATTTCGATGCATCGAACAGTCGACTGTATATGACAAGCTTAGGATATCGATGTTAAACAACAAATTTTGTTTTATACTGTGTTTATATTTTTAAATATTTCCCCAAAACTACTTATGGTAATTGACGTTGATGTTTATAAATCTTCTGAATGTATCAAGCCATCCGTTCTACAGAACTAGGTTTCAATCATTGTCATCGCATTGTCTGTTATTTGTAATATCTTTTGTTCAATATTTTGTTAATGTTTTTTAACTTTAACTTTTTTAACTTTAATGTTTCCGTATCGGTTTTTGTTACTTTTCAGTCAACCTAGTGTTTGTTCGGCACAGATATAGGGAATATAGAAGGGCACGTCGTTGATGTTTATTCTTTCGATCGCGTGGGAGAATTTAAGATGATATTTCTGAAAACCGAGTGCAACATGGTTGCAGCAAGCATGAATCTGACTCGAAAATTTGTAAAATAACATAAAGAAGCATATACTCTCATACGGAGCGCAGAGATGCTTTTTTATTTTCAGAAATACTCAACCAGTCCATTCTATTTATTTCCTTTCATTGACATCTGCAAACTGGTTTGACCGCGTAAACTGGAATGAAAATAGTTCTTAAGGAAGCGCAAGTTGTGTAAAACTCCCCATTTCACCCACATTTGGAAATACTAATTTATGAAACATTTATTCTTTATTACTTCATTTTGTTAGGAAATCCAACTTAACAATGAACGTTCACGTATTTGGAAACAATCTTGTCTTTTATTTTGCGTATTGCAGAGGTGTTTGAAGAAATCACAGAACGAACATTTTTCTACGAGGTTGATTTTTACTTACGCCAAGCAAACAAGTGGGCAACCGTAGGTCATGACGGTCCCTTCACACAAGAGGGCACCCGTAGGTCATGACGGTTCATTCACACAAGAGGGCAACCGTAAGTTATGACGGTTCCTTCACATAAGAAGGCATCCGTAGGTCATGACGGTTCATTCACACAAGAGGGCATCCGTAGGTCATGACGGTTCCTTCACACAAGAGAGCACCCGTAGGTCATGACGGTTCCTTCACATAAGAGGGAACACGAAAGTCATGACGGTTTCTTCACACAAGAGGGCCCCGTAGGTCATGACGGTTCTTCCACATAAGAGGGCACCCGAAGGCCATGACGGTTAGGTCATGCCGGTTCCTCCACATAAGTGGGCACCCGTACGTCATGACGGTTCCTTCACACAAGAGGGCACCCCGTAGGTTATGACGGTTCCTTCACACAAGAGGGCAATCGTAGGTCATTACGGGTCCTTCACATAAGAGGGCATCCGTAGGTCATGATGGTTCCTTCACATAAGAGGGCACCCGTAGGTCATGACGGTTCCTTCACATAAGAAGGCACCCGTAGGTCATGACGGTTCCTTCACATAAGAGGGCACGCGTAGGTCATGACGGTTCCTTCACACAAGAGGGCACCCGTAGGTCATGACGGTTCCTTCACACAAGAGGGCACCCGTAGGTCATGACGGTTCCTTCACACAAGAGGGCACCCGTAGGTCATGACGGTTCCTTCACATAAGAGGGCACCCGTAGGTCATGACGGTTCCTTCACACAAGAGGGCACCCGTAGGTCATGACGGTTCCTTCACATAAGAGGGCACCCGTAGGTCATGACGGTTCCTTCACACAAGAGGGCACCCGTAGGTCATGACGGTTCCTTCACATAAGAGGGCACCCGTAGGTCATGACGGTTCCTTCACACAAGAGGGCACCCGTAGGTCATGACGGTTCCTTCACATAAGAGGGCACCCGTAGGTCATGACGGTTCCTTCACACAAGAGGGCACCCGTAGGTCATGACGGTTCCTTCACATAAGAGGGCACCCGTAGGTCATGACGGTTCCTTCACACAAGAGGGCACCCGTAGGTCATGACGGTTCCTTCACATAAGAGGGCACCCGTAGGTCATGACGGTTCCTTCACACAAGAGGGCACCCGTAGGTCATGACGGTTCCTTCACATAAGAGGGCACCCGTAGGTCATGACGGTTCCTTCACACAAGAGGGCACCCGTAGGTCATGACGGTTCCTTCACATAAGAGGGCACCCGTAGGTCATGACGGTTCCTTCACACAAGAGGGCACCCGTAGGTCATGACGGTTCCTTCACATAAGAGGGCACCCGTAGGTCATGACGGTTCCTTCACACAAGAGGGCACCCGTAGGTCATGACGGTTCCTTCACATAAGAGGGCACCCGTAGGTCATGACGGTTCCTTCACACAAGAGGGCACCCGTAGGTCATGACGGTTCCTTCACATAAGAGGGCACCCGTAGGTCATGACGGTTCCTTCACACAAGAGGGCACCCGTAGGTCATGACGGTTCCTTCACATAAGAGGGCACCCGTAGGTCATGACGGTTCCTTCACACAAGAGGGCACCCGTAGGTCATGACGGTTCCTTCACATAAGAGGGCACCCGTAGGTCATGACGGTTCCTTCACACAAGAGGGCACCCGTAGGTCATGACGGTTCCTTCACATAAGAGGGCACCCGTAGGTCATGACGGTTCCTTCACACAAGAGGGCACCCGTAGGTCATGACGGTTCCTTCACATAAGAGGGCACCCGTAGGTCATGACGGTTCCTTCACACAAGAGGGCACCCGTAGGTCATGACGGTTCCTTCACATAAGAGGGCACCCGTAGGTCATGACGGTTCCTTCACACAAGAGGGCACCCGTAGGTCATGACGGTTCCTTCACATAAGAGGGCACCCGTAGGTCATGACGGTTCCTTCACACAAGAGGGCACCCGTAGGTCATGACGGTTCCTTCACATAAGAGGGCACCCGTAGGTCATGACGGTTCCTTCACACAAGAGGGCACCCGTAGGTCATGACGGTTCCTTCACATAAGAGGGCACCCGTAGGTCATGACGGTTCCTTCACACAAGAGGGCACCCGTAGGTCATGACGGTTCCTTCACATAAGAGGGCACCCGTAGGTCATGACGGTTCCTTCACACAAGAGGGCACCCGTAGGTCATGACGGTTCCTTCACATAAGAGGGCACCCGTAGGTCATGACGGTTCCTTCACACAAGAGGGCACCCGTAGGTCATGACGGTTCCTTCACATAAGAGGGCACCCGTAGGTCATGACGGTTCCTTCACACAAGAGGGCACCCGTAGGTCATGACGGTTCCTTCACATAAGAGGGCACCCGTAGGTCATGACGGTTCCTTCACACAAGAGGGCACCCGTAGGTCATGACGGTTCCTTCACATAAGAGGGCACCCGTAGGTCATGACGGTTCCTTCACACAAGAGGGCACCCGTAGGTCATGACGGTTCCTTCACATAAGAGGGCACCCGTAGGTCATGACGGTTCCTTCACACAAGAGGGCACCCGTAGGTCATGACGGTTCCTTCACATAAGAGGGCACCCGTAGGTCATGACGGTTCCTTCACACAAGAGGGCACCCGTAGGTCATGACGGTTCCTTCACATAAGAGGGCACCCGTAGGTCATGACGGTTCCTTCACACAAGAGGGCACCCGTAGGTCATGACGGTTCCTTCACATAAGAGGGCACCCGTAGGTCATGACGGTTCCTTCACACAAGAGGGCACCCGTAGGTCATGACGGTTCCTTCACATAAGAGGGCACCCGTAGGTCATGACGGTTCCTTCACACAAGAGGGCACCCGTAGGTCATGACGGTTCCTTCACATAAGAGGGCACCCGTAGGTCATGACGGTTCCTTCACACAAGAGGGCACCCGTAGGTCATGACGGTTCCTTCACATAAGAGGGCACCCGTAGGTCATGACGGTTCCTTCACACAAGAGGGCACCCGTAGGTCATGACGGTTCCTTCACATAAGAGGGCACCCGTAGGTCATGACGGTTCCTTCACACAAGAGGGCACCCGTAGGTCATGACGGTTCCTTCACATAAGAGGGCACCCGTAGGTCATGACGGTTCCTTCACACAAGAGGGCACCCGTAGGTCATGACGGTTCCTTCACATAAGAGGGCACCCGTAGGTCATGACGGTTCCTTCACACAAGAGGGCACCCGTAGGTCATGACGGTTCCTTCACATAAGAGGGCACCCGTAGGTCATGACGGTTCCTTCACACAAGAGGGCACCCGTAGGTCATGACGGTTCCTTCACATAAGAGGGCACCCGTAGGTCATGACGGTTCCTTCACACAAGAGGGCACCCGTAGGTCATGACGGTTCCTTCACATAAGAGGGCACCCGTAGGTCATGACGGTTCCTTCACACAAGAGGGCACCCGTAGGTCATGACGGTTCCTTCACATAAGAGGGCACCCGTAGGTCATGACGGTTCCTTCACACAAGAGGGCACCCGTAGGTCATGACGGTTCCTTCACATAAGAGGGCACCCGTAGGTCATGACGGTTCCTTCACACAAGAGGGCACCCGTAGGTCATGACGGTTCCTTCACATAAGAGGGCACCCGTAGGTCATGACGGTTCCTTCACACAAGAGGGCACCCGTAGGTCATGACGGTTCCTTCACATAAGAGGGCACCCGTAGGTCATGACGGTTCCTTCACACAAGAGGGCACCCGTAGGTCATGACGGTTCCTTCACATAAGAGGGCACCCGTAGGTCATGACGGTTCCTTCACACAAGAGGGCACCCGTAGGTCATGACGGTTCCTTCACATAAGAGGGCACCCGTAGGTCATGACGGTTCCTTCACACAAGAGGGCACCCGTAGGTCATGACGGTTCCTTCACATAAGAGGGCACCCGTAGGTCATGACGGTTCCTTCACACAAGAGGGCACCCGTAGGTCATGACGGTTCCTTCACATAAGAGGGCACCCGTAGGTCATGACGGTTCCTTCACACAAGAGGGCACCCGTAGGTCATGACGGTTCCTTCACATAAGAGGGCACCCGTAGGTCATGACGGTTCCTTCACACAAGAGGGCACCCGTAGGTCATGACGGTTCCTTCACATAAGAGGGCACCCGTAGGTCATGACGGTTCCTTCACACAAGAGGGCACCCGTAGGTCATGACGGTTCCTTCACATAAGAGGGCACCCGTAGGTCATGACGGTTCCTTCACACAAGAGGGCACCCGTAGGTCATGACGGTTCCTTCACATAAGAGGGCACCCGTAGGTCATGACGGTTCCTTCACACAAGAGGGCACCCGTAGGTCATGACGGTTCCTTCACATAAGAGGGCACCCGTAGGTCATGACGGTTCCTTCACACAAGAGGGCACCCGTAGGTCATGACGGTTCCTTCACATAAGAGGGCACCCGTAGGTCATGACGGTTCCTTCACACAAGAGGGCACCCGTAGGTCATGACGGTTCCTTCACATAAGAGGGCACCCGTAGGTCATGACGGTTCCTTCACACAAGAGGGCACCCGTAGGTCATGACGGTTCCTTCACATAAGAGGGCACCCGTAGGTCATGACGGTTCCTTCACACAAGAGGGCACCCGTAGGTCATGACGGTTCCTTCACATAAGAGGGCACCCGTAGGTCATGACGGTTCCTTCACACAAGAGGGCACCCGTAGGTCATGACGGTTCCTTCACATAAGAGGGCACCCGTAGGTCATGACGGTTCCTTCACACAAGAGGGCACCCGTAGGTCATGACGGTTCCTTCACATAAGAGGGCACCCGTAGGTCATGACGGTTCCTTCACACAAGAGGGCACCCGTAGGTCATGACGGTTCCTTCACATAAGAGGGCACCCGTAGGTCATGACGGTTCCTTCACACAAGAGGGCACCCGTAGGTCATGACGGTTCCTTCACATAAGAGGGCACCCGTAGGTCATGACGGTTCCTTCACACAAGAGGGCACCCGTAGGTCATGACGGTTCCTTCACATAAGAGGGCACCCGTAGGTCATGACGGTTCCTTCACACAAGAGGGCACCCGTAGGTCATGACGGTTCCTTCACATAAGAGGGCACCCGTAGGTCATGACGGTTCCTTCACACAAGAGGGCACCCGTAGGTCATGACGGTTCCTTCACATAAGAGGGCACCCGTAGGTCATGACGGTTCCTTCACACAAGAGGGCACCCGTAGGTCATGACGGTTCCTTCACATAAGAGGGCACCCGTAGGTCATGACGGTTCCTTCACACAAGAGGGCACCCGTAGGTCATGACGGTTCCTTCACATAAGAGGGCACCCGTAGGTCATGACGGTTCCTTCACACAAGAGGGCACCCGTAGGTCATGACGGTTCCTTCACATAAGAGGGCACCCGTAGGTCATGACGGTTCCTTCACACAAGAGGGCACCCGTAGGTCATGACGGTTCCTTCACATAAGAGGGCACCCGTAGGTCATGACGGTTCCTTCACACAAGAGGGCACCCGTAGGTCATGACGGTTCCTTCACATAAGAGGGCACCCGTAGGTCATGACGGTTCCTTCACACAAGAGGGCACCCGTAGGTCATGACGGTTCCTTCACATAAGAGGGCACCCGTAGGTCATGACGGTTCCTTCACACAAGAGGGCACCCGTAGGTCATGACGGTTCCTTCACATAAGAGGGCACCCGTAGGTCATGACGGTTCCTTCACACAAGAGGGCACCCGTAGGTCATGACGGTTCCTTCACATAAGAGGGCACCCGTAGGTCATGACGGTTCCTTCACACAAGAGGGCACCCGTAGGTCATGACGGTTCCTTCACATAAGAGGGCACCCGTAGGTCATGACGGTTCCTTCACACAAGAGGGCACCCGTAGGTCATGACGGTTCCTTCACATAAGAGGGCACCCGTAGGTCATGACGGTTCCTTCACACAAGAGGGCACCCGTAGGTCATGACGGTTCCTTCACATAAGAGGGCACCCGTAGGTCATGACGGTTCCTTCACACAAGAGGGCACCCGTAGGTCATGACGGTTCCTTCACATAAGAGGGCACCCGTAGGTCATGACGGTTCCTTCACACAAGAGGGCACCCGTAGGTCATGACGGTTCCTTCACATAAGAGGGCACCCGTAGGTCATGACGGTTCCTTCACACAAGAGGGCACCCGTAGGTCATGACGGTTCCTTCACATAAGAGGGCACCCGTAGGTCATGACGGTTCCTTCACACAAGAGGGCACCCGTAGGTCATGACGGTTCCTTCACATAAGAGGGCACCCGTAGGTCATGACGGTTCCTTCACACAAGAGGGCACCCGTAGGTCATGACGGTTCCTTCACATAAGAGGGCACCCGTAGGTCATGACGGTTCCTTCACACAAGAGGGCACCCGTAGGTCATGACGGTTCCTTCACATAAGAGGGCACCCGTAGGTCATGACGGTTCCTTCACACAAGAGGGCACCCGTAGGTCATGACGGTTCCTTCACATAAGAGGGCACCCGTAGGTCATGACGGTTCCTTCACACAAGAGGGCACCCGTAGGTCATGACGGTTCCTTCACATAAGAGGGCACCCGTAGGTCATGACGGTTCCTTCACACAAGAGGGCACCCGTAGGTCATGACGGTTCCTTCACATAAGAGGGCACCCGTAGGTCATGACGGTTCCTTCACACAAGAGGGCACCCGTAGGTCATGACGGTTCCTTCACATAAGAGGGCACCCGTAGGTCATGACGGTTCCTTCACACAAGAGGGCANAAATTTAACTTGTGTTCTCCATTTTTTGGTAGTTTGTGGTTTAATTAAATGGTATATGATATATATTAGCTTATATAATATCAATATGTTGCCAATTTCATAGGTTATTAATCATTTTTATGCAATTAGAGATTTTTCAGTTTTAATGAAAAAGTACATGTTATATAATGGTGAATAAAATCAAAACAAGGCCGGTGACCCTATGTTTTTATTTCATTTTTCATATAGTATTTGTATGTAGTACTTGAATATAAATTTTGAGCAAAAGTTATTAGATGGAAAAAAAAAATCAGCAAAACTGCAGCAACACCCCTTAATTGACCAAACAAATGCTGAGATATCTAAAAGTTGTTTACCATCGTGACGTCATTTCATGTTGACGACGTCATTTCACTAAAATAAAGCCATGCGATTGGTTAGTTATTGATTCTGTAGCCAATGAAAACGCTTAAAAATGTTGTATTACACATGTGTAATATAAATAAAAATACGTTATGTCTGTATTACATTGAAAACAAGGTATAGCATGTGATAAATGATTATTTCTTCAAAAGAACGTTTATCAGTTCGTCCCGAAATTAGTTCAGTTCCATATATGGTTGCATCGTGATCGAACGATACCGCACCAAATATGTAAATAGTGACATACTCTGGTCATTCATGACAATGCACAGACAATTACAGTGTTTAAGTGCTCGTAATTATTAACTCGATGCCTGTCGACAACGCGCTGAGAACATCGTCATAAATGACATTACAACGTGCACATTGAGTACCGGCCACAGGCTTCACGATTAGCAGTCCTGCCAACATGTCGTTTTTTTTTAAATGGTTAGACATGTTTTACATCTTTCCGATTAATTCTTAATTTACAATAAGTAGACATGCCTGATGATGACGGATGACAGTGGGGATCAAACCCGTGACCTCCCGATCGCTAAGCGGACACCACTACGCATAGGCGACCTTAAAAGCACTAACTTTTAAGTGTGACAGTGTATTTTGAGCTATATATGTTTGTTAACTTTGTAAGATTGTTTACGAAAATAATTGAAAATTGACACTTTTGATATTTATTATTAATATTAGTTTAACTGTATTTACACTAATTGTCCCCCATTTTTGTTTGGCCTTAGCCATTGAAATGTTGAATGCTGTTTTGTTTATTTTCAGTTGTTGACATTACCGGTGTGCGCAAGCCAGCTCGAACTCATACCCCACGAACCACGAACATCAAACAATAACTTGAACGATTACAATCTATATACTGGAGTATGAAAAGTATGTCTAGCGTTGAATCATCACATTGTACACACATTATATTAAACTATAGTATAAAAGGAGTCTCCAGATGAATTGCATACTATTTAAACAACAATTAAATATGTACGAGCAATAACTATACCAATGTTGCTGGTAACGAACATTTCATTTCAAAGTAATTGTTTGCTATGTAAGGTAGGCTATTT
>VMBQ01000407.1:269072-302680 GCA_007657795.1 Dreissena rostriformis | reverse complement strand
AAACTGTTTGCAAAGGCCTTTAATATTCGGTTCCAGCGCTAAAAGGGTTAAGAGTACTGGGGGTACTTTTAAGTAGTTCCCCAGCCGACAATGACTAATCGAGCCTCAGTAACATTAGGTCCACTTTTCAGATCCCAAAAGTCCAGCATCCCTTCTTTGGTAATCATTCAATATGTATCTAACACTATCAAATACTAGGATGAGGCAGAGAATATCTGGGTGAGTGATGGAGGNAAAAACTACAATTTACTCATTCGTTTAGCGCCAACACATTCTACAGAACTTTGCCAATAATGGGCTTTTTCATCTTTTCCGACTTTTTCATCTTTTCCGAAGTTTTGTATGTCGGTAGTTTGCATGCAGACCTAGCTTTACCTGGGATTGCATTCGGGACGAGTTGGATCATCGTCAATATCACTGTTATTTAAAATAGAAATTTGCGCTCAATAACTGAGGTTTGGATGGAGATATTGTGTTGACATTGTGTGTGTAGGTAGCTGACATGCAGACCTAGCTGGGGATTGCTCAATTATTTAAATTAAATTAAAAACTGACACGTTGAATACCGAGTTACGTACGTCGCTTTATTTCTTAAATGTCTAGCTTTTTGAATAAGCGTTTCCTGTATAAACATGAACATTCGCTGAAAATCAAAATCAAAATATACATGTACATTCTTAAGGCATATGGTCGACTCAATTTGCTTTGTTAAAGTCACAATTTACTTCAACATGAGTCATGTTTAAGTTAAGCGTCCCACTCACGCCTATATAGCACATTGAAGTGGAAACACTCATCACATCATAAATCTTTATGTCGTTTAATACAGGAAGTGTGCAATTAGTTTAGTTTAAACCTATTTATTTTAGCTCGATTGCGTTTAAAGTACTTACTACTTATTTGAAACGCTCTAGAGTCCGTTTCCTGGGACTATAACAAGTACTTGGTGTCTATGGAGGAGGTCTAAAGAACGCTCCNAATTCGGAAGCGAAAATCATTAAGAATGAGCTGTCTGGCTGGACCTTGCTTATGTGTATGGGTTCATTCTTCATTGATGTAAAACTGGAACATCACGACGTTCCGGACCATGCGCAAGTATCGTGAGAAGCGCTTTGTGAAAAGGGTGTTTAATACATGTGCGTAAGGTGTCGTCCACGATTAGCCTGTGCAGTTCGCACAGGCTAATCAGGGACGACCCATTCCGTTTAATGATATTTTTCGTTTAAAGAAAGTCTCGTCTTAGCAACAATGCGGTTTAGGCGGAAAGTGTTGTTCCTGATTAGCCTGTGCGGACTGCACAGGCTAATCTGGGACGACACTTTACGCACATTCATTTAACCCCCTTTTCACAGAGCGATAAGAGATTATAGTTTACGACAAG
The DNA here is from genome assembly GCA_007657795.1 of Dreissena rostriformis. Taxonomy (NCBI): domain Eukaryota; kingdom Metazoa; phylum Mollusca; class Bivalvia; order Myida; family Dreissenidae; genus Dreissena; species Dreissena rostriformis. The sequence goes on along the minus strand of VMBQ01000407.1, from coordinate 301,299 downwards.
GGCCTAAGAGACATCTTTGCAGTGGCTAAAGAACATTATTGTGACTGGTTGTTCTATAGGGACATATGGGAGCCTATATTTGTCGGCATTAAATTTCGTGTTGTTTTTTTTTACACTTTCGTGGACACGTAACTTCGTGGATTTATGATTTTGGCAAAAAACATCTTAGGAATGTGCATCGGTTATTTCCGATGTGTTTGTATTTTTTTATTCGCGATATTTCGGCAATATACTAGTCCGTTGTAAGGAGGTTACTGCAACCGGCCCTTTTCATAACGTGTAAATTAACTAGTCCATTGTTATATGAAGTAATAGAAAACTGATTAGCTGGACTGAATGACCCGGGGAATGACCAGAAAAGGTGCGAATGTTATTGTTTATAATAAATGAGCCTCGCTCTGTGAAAAGGGGGTTTAATGCATTTGCGTAAAGTGTCATCCCAGATAAGCCTGTGCAGTTCGCACATGCTAATCAGGGACGAAATTTTCCGCCTAAACTGGATTTTTGCTAAGAGGAGACTTCCTTTAAACGAAAAAATGTCATAAAAGCGGAACTTCACGCACATGCATTAAACCTCGTTTTCACAGAGCGAGGCTCATTAATGTAAGCAAATTATTTTCATCGTTAACATATGAACATTATAAGTACAGTGAGTACAGTTAATTATAAGAAATGTCCCTTGTTTAGTTGCTGAAAACGAGTTTTACAATAAATGTCGAGTGTCAGCTAGGCCGACTAAGACACATCGATATTGTTGGAACAACACCAGTTTGACGTCAAAGACCGGTCAGCAAAACAACACCATCAGCAACAATCATAAATTCATTCATAATTTATAGATTGACTTTCTTTTCTTCCAAAAGTCATTTATACTATCAGATTAAAAACAGGTACCTCGCTCTGTGAAAAGGGGGTTTAATGCATGTGCGTTAAGTGTCGTCCCAGATTAGCCTGTGCAGTTCGCACAGGCTAATCAGGGACGACACTTTCCGCCTAAACTAAACTTTTGCTAAGAAGAAACTTTCTTTAAACGAAAGAATATCATAAAGGCGGAAAGTGTCGTCCCTGATTAGCTAGTGCGGACTGCACAGGCTGATCTATGACGAAACTTTACGCACATGCATTGAACCCCCTTATCAAAGAGCGAGGCCCAAGCGTATATTGTACATTCCTTTGTAGAGCGCGTCACAAGCAGGGGGTCGGTGACGAAGGCGATTACGCGTACCTCGAGAAGGAAGTAGTCATGGACACCATCCCTACACCAGACCCAAAGCACAACGCACCATTGCCTGTTGACAGTAAGATATGAGCCTCTCTCTGAGAAGACGGGGCTTATTGCGTGCTCGTAAAGTGTCTTCCCAGATTAGCCTGTACAGTCCGCACAGGCTCATCGTGGACAGCAATATCCGCCTAAACTAGATTTTCGCAAAGACGAGACTTCCTTTAAACGAAAAATACCATAAAAGCCGATAGTGTCGTCCCGTATTATCCTGTGCGGACTACACAGGGTGATATGGGACGACACTTAACGCACATGAATTTGACCCCGTTTTCCAAGAGCGAGGCTCATATGCATATATATATATATATTGGAGGTTAACATGAGTCCCGTATAGAGTTAAAGGGGACATACTAGGTATTCTTCTGGACGTTTCCATGAATATGGAATTGAAGGGGGTATTGGGATATTTATCTATAAGAAGTTCATATGAGTCATGTATGTAATTAAAGGTGACATTAATATATAAATCAATTGTGAGTTACACATAGTTCTCGCATTTAAAGAGATTATCGGGCTATTTTTCTAGTGGACTGTTCAATGAGCAGTATATGCTTTTGATGATATCACGGGATAATTGTTTTTTTTGCAAAGTTTCCGTAAGTCACATGCGGTTGATGGTCATATCTTATTGACCGTTTAATCCTATACCTGACTCATAATCAGGTATAGGATTAAAGGGTCAATAAGATATTTATTTACTAAGTATTTGAAGTTTTCATGAGTCTCTAGGAATTAAACGGGTCATTGTGACATGGGTGGACATGCTCATATTATTGTCTTTTTTTTAACGAATTTTACATTTCTGTGTCAGATAACTGGAACTAATGACCCGAATTTGTATGTATAGTATCCGGATCTATCCGAGTAAATATCGTTTGGATCTAGTGAGTTTTCAGGAGTCATTGCCCCTTGAATAATGATTCACTTCCACACGATACCCCCATACATAAACAAAGCGCATCATCCACCAGTTTCACAGCGGCCATGTATTTCTTGTTGTTGTTTTCAGTAATCTTATTGTCTTCAGTTTCGGAATATGTGGTCTAGTCTATATGCTATTCACTTTAATATAATACACTGTTTAGAGTCCCATTAACACTCAAAATCAACGAATATTTCATAAAATATTACTTATATTAAAGTTAACACATAAAAAAACAGTGTTCCACGCTAGATGGGCTCTGGTAACACAAATTTAACAAGATACAAAATGCTCCTTTAAAAAAAATGTGGTACAATAATTTTATATATTCAACACATGTTCATGTACCTATTTAGTGTTTCTGTGTCGTATGAATTACGGGATTTGCGGGAAACTAAAATGGAATATATTGCACCACAAACAAATAAAAAAAGGGATTTTGTATCTTGTTAAATCTAGGTTACCAGACCACATCTAGCGTTGACATTTTGGATATTGCTATAAAGAACACTGATTGTTTGTGGGTTAACTTTAATTTACGAAATATTTTACGAAATATTCGTTGATTTTGAGTGTTAATGGCGCTTTAAGTCAGAAATAAAATCGTTTTACAGCGATTTTCGACGAGTATTCTGAAATAGAGGAGGCAGACGCACTACGAGGTAAAATTTCTACAATTCACAAAGGCAACTCCTATAAGGTGTAAACATATAATTATCAGGAACCAAGATTATATTCGTTTTAATAGTTGTTTTGTTTTCGTGGCATCCACTTCAAATCAATAAATATTTAACGATATAGGGATAAATCACGTTTTCGAGGGCATTATCATCTGCGGGCGCTCAAAAAATCCGTTCCTTGCGCACTCGGGCATGAACGGATTTTGAGAGCGCCCGCAGATGATCATGTAATGGCTTTATTCGCAATTTCAGGACCTTATAAATCATCGCTTGCATCAACTCTACCTGCCACCCCACCACCCAAGGAAAAGGGTCTACACAAACCAAAAGACATCAAGACACTCCCTCCAAGGAAGCCTACCAAAAAGGTAAGTTTGGTCAAACACAAAATCTGGGCCTCGCTCTGTGAAAAGGGGTGTAGTCTACACAGGCTCATCAGGGACGACACTTTCCGCCTTAACTGGAGTTTTGCTAAGAAGAGACTTCGTTTTAACGAAAAATATCATAAAAGCGGAAAGTGTCATCCCTGATTAGCCTGTGCGGACTGCACAGGCTAATCTGCGACGACACTTTGCGCACATGCATTAAACCCCGTTTTCATAGCTCGAGGCTAAATAAAAAAATGTGTCTTGTTTTTTTTTCGTGAAGATTTTAGCGATGATTGTTTTTTTCTGTATTATTCAGATTTAAGAATATTTTGATTTTGTTAAAACACTGTTTCGATTCTAATTGAAACATTAAGAGCCCGAAACATACATGTGTGGCCATTTATTGTCAAGAGTTATTCCCCTTTGATGGACCGGATTATACGGAGTCTTAGTTGATTGATTGTTGATTGATAGATCTTGGGTCCGCCAAGCGACCTGTAGTTTTCGGGTTTGATCCCCACTTTTGAAGCGTTCTTAAAAAGTACCACTGAAAACACCCAGTACTGTTTCTGTCCAGGTCACGGACTCGAGAGCGTCTCAATTATATTTAGGCTTTTCATGCAATTGACATAAAATAGATTTAAAAATAAAAAATATGTTACTGCTGCTACTGGACTCGAACTTTTGTTTTCTGTTCAGGTTGTGATATCAAGATCATGTTTCCAGTACGAAGGTACAAGCAGGGAAGAAGTTGAAAAGTAAGTTGAGTATAAACGCTGCAAAAAATATCGTTTCCGACGAAATAGAAGCCGTCACTTCATGTTCCTACATGCGACACTAGTTTGAGGGGACAAGACATACGTGTACATTTTACATGTACACATATTCTCAACTTGTACTTCGGAAGTAGAAACCGCTCCGTAGTAAAGTGTAGCTAATTGTAAAACTTGTTACTGACAACTGTTTCTATCAACTGGATAGTAGAAATGGCTACAATATCTCAATTAACCCATTTATGCCTAGTGGACTCTCCCATCCTTCTAAATTGGATCAATTTATTTCCAAAATTAGGGATGTCTAGTATATTTATTTCTATATTTAGAATATTTCTTACAGAAATTCCTTTAAGCAAACAGCGCAGACCCTGATTAGACGCCGCATCATGCAGCTTCTCATCTGGGTCTACGCTGTTTGCCAAGGCCTTTTTTCTAGACACTAGGCATAAATGGGTTAATGCAACATTGGCCCGTTAATAGAAGAAGAAATTGCCTTTGCATGTGCTTGTTTTCGTGAGTGCGACTATCGAGGGGCAATCCATTTATGTACATGCAAAATGGCGATTTCTTATATTGACGGACAACTGTTGCTTTGATATATTGTAGCCATTTGTACTATCAACTGTCAAGTTTTACATTTAGGTACTTGTTCGCATTTAAATACATGTGTATTAACAGTTTCTACTACCATCGAGCAGTATCGCAATAATGTGTATTATAATTATGACTTATTGCGATACTGTCCGACGGTAGTAGAAACTGTTAAAACACATGTTTTTAAATAGGAAAAAAAATGGCAATCGCTATAACATAAGCTAAATGTGACACTTAAAGACTATAGTATAAATTTCTACTGCATTTACATACATGCGAAATTTGTCTGAAGAAATCAGAAATCGACTGTTTAACCGAACGGAATTCTCAGAAATTGAATTGAAATTGAACAGTTTTGATTGCCCTGCACTTACTTTCAGACTGTTGCTCGCTATGCCGGATGGGACATTTCTAGTGCGACGGTCCAGGAACGATAACAAAGAGGTAAGAATGGCAACTCTGTCATGGTCTCAAATAGGTCTAAATTGTTAAGTTTTCTCCCTTGGGTTTGAGTAAGTTGTTTCCTTGTTTTAAAGTTAGTTTTTCTGTTGTTTTTTTTTTCAAATTTTTGCTGATGTGGTATTTATATTGTCTCATTGAGTTAACTCGTGTGGTCTTAATTTTATAAATACATGATGTCACTTGTACAATTGTATCTCAACTCTTAAATTTACTGTCTCTCTGTCGTTAATTTTGGATTGTCTTCTTTGTATTCAATTGTACTGTACCTTTTGTTACATTTTATTTTCCTACTCAGTTGACGTCACGGTTGTCTCCAAAGTTTTAACTTGTAACACTTGTGTTAACTTTATGGCGCATAAAAGTTAACTTAACTTGTTCCCTCGTTTGACATTAAGGTATCTATATCGCATTTTCTTGACAAAGTCTCTTAGTGTGCTTACTCCAGTTATAATCGTTGTATTAATTGAGTTGTAGCCCTTGTACTAACTTAAGTAGTCGGTATTACGTTATTTGTTTCGTTCTCTCCCTTGTTTGAATATTGCTTAACATTCGTTGTCTCCCATGTATTGACTTGCCTTAATAAGGTAGGTTAAGGTAAGTTGGTGTATTCGCCAACTCATTTTAGACTAATAGTATACAGAACAGACTTTAACCCAAGAAATCTAACTTCAGAATTTGAACATGTGCATATTATTAATGATGCTTATGTCATAAACACACTATTCTATACAAAAATGGTGTAATTTGATGTGTCAAATGACAAGTTAGACTCAACAATAAAGAATATCAAGATTCTAGAACATTAAAGTTTTAAGAATATTCTGTATTCTTAGGCTTATGTCTAAGAATTAGTTGGTGAATAAAGGCCTAGGTGTATTCCATACCTTTATTTTCAGGTCCTGTCTGTGAATATTGAGAAATCATTGAAAGAGTTCAAGATAAATGAGAGCGTAAGTAAAGTCCGATTTGCCAAACAGGGGCCTTAGAAAACATGCGCAGATAAGAAGTAAATAAAATATAAAAACAACGGCACTCACCGCATTTAATGTTGTTGTTTTTTTTTTAATGCAAATGCATTTGCTCGTATTAAAGGAGATACAATTATAAAATACTTGAAGATAAGGGTTCTTGCATTTTATTTCCAAACAAAAACAACAACAAAACAAACAAGTAAAACTTCCAGGCGGATTTAGAAAACAAAATTTTCAACAAAGCTAATTACAGTATGAGTTATTTTGACCTGTGTACTTGTACACGTACTGAGCATCGTTTCTCGCGTTCTCAGGACGATGGTTTTTATCTGGAAGTGAGCAGCCAGAAATGGAGCACGGTGGAGGATTTGTTCGCATCAAAAGCGGAATTGATCCAGTTCTACATGGAGCATAACCTGCCCAACAAGTCCGTTCGGCTCGTCCGTCCGTTCGCGCAACTCACACAGCCAGGGGCGGATTACGCGAACACAAAATGATAGCTGCGCCCCCTGTCCCACAACACGCCGGCGGTGGGACCGAAAAGCGATAAGCTCTAGTCACTGGGTGCTAGTATTGTTTCGTGTGTGACTCAAATCACGGGACGAATCGGCCTTCGTGCCATATCGAGGCAATGAATTTAATTGTATTGCGCTTTGAGAAAAGGGGGTTTAATACATGTGCGTAAAGTGTCGTCCCAGATAAGCCTGTGCAGTCCGCATAGGCTAATCAGGAACGTCAATGCTCGCCTAAACTGGAGTTTTGCTAAGAAGAGACTTCCTTTAAACGAAAAATACCATAAAAGCGGAACGTGTCGTTCCTGATAAGCCTGTGGGGACTGCACAGGCTTATATGGAACGACACTTTACGCACATGCATTAAGCCCCCTTTTCTCAGAGCGAGGCTCAATTGTATGTAAAATATAACCGGAATATAAATGTAGTTGTGTTTACGACGATTCCAGTATATTAACTTATTGAAGACTCATAACAGCTGTAACAGCTATCCTAGGAACCAGTAAAATCCCTTTGCAGTTGTACTTACGGCATATTGCAATTCGGGTATATGCTTAATTATGTCCATGACCATTCTGGTATGAATGTACATGGATAATGTTCTCCAGATCTGCATGTTTTATACAAAGATCTATCAATAAACATTTGTTTTTATAGATCTTTAGTTTGACATTATTTTTGTTTCATATAACTCCAGTTATATATACATGTAAGGATTTTTTTGTTACAGTTAAACCATTAATTCTGCACACATTGCATTGCACTTGTTCTTAATTGTATTGTTTTGTTTTATATTCACCAAAAACATGTCATATTTATTTCTCCTATTTTACGTGCAGCTAGTACTGTGTTATCTATGTAAAATGTAAATAATGAAATAAAAACGCTTATGCTTTTATTTGATTTTTTCAATTTCTGTCATCTTTACATAACAGGTAAACAGTTTAAGGTGTGGTGACATGTGGCATAAGCATTTCAGTTTGCAATTGATGTGTCATAATGTTACATTAGTTTTTAACAATCTGAAATAATTGTTTTGCAATGTCACATTTTTGTCTGGCTTTGTGACATTAACATTTTTCTATGAGACATTGTTGGCTGGCATTGTGACATTTATGTTCTTACTTTGACATTGCTGTCTGACATTGTGACATTGACATTAGCAATATGACATTGATGTATGGTATTAAGTCATTGACATTTTGCAATGCGACATTGATGTCGGACATAGTGTCATTGACATTTTTCCTATGAGACATTGCTGTCTGGCATTGTGGCATTGACATTTTTCTATAAGACATTACTGTATGGCATTGTGACATTAATATTTTACTACGAGACATTGTTGTCTGGCATTTTGACATTGACATTTTTCTATAAGACATTGTTGTCTGGCATTGTGACATTGACATTTTTTTCTGTGAGACATTTCTGTCTGGCATTGTGACATTAACATTTTTCTATGAGTCATTGTTGTCTGGCATTGTGACATTGACATTTTTCTATAATACATTACTGTATGGCATTGTGACATTAATATTTTACTATGAGACTTTGTTGTCTGGCATTTTGACATTGACATTTTTCTAAAAGACATTGTTGTCTGGCATTGTGACATTTTTTTCTGTGAGACATTGTTGTCTGGCATTGTGAATTCATATTTTTCTTTGAGACATTGTTGTCTGGCATTGTGACATTGAAATTTTGTCTATGAGACATTTTTGTCTGGCATTGTAACATTGACATTTTGTCTATGAGACATTGTTGTCTGGTATTGTGAAATTTATGTTTTTACTGTGACATTTCTGTCTGGCATTGTGATATTATCAATTAAGAAATGTGACATTGAAGCCAGGAATTGTGACATTTGTTTGCAACACAACTTACCTTTGATGACATCAAAAGGAAACCAATTTAACACCTAATGTCACAGTGATCTTGATCTTTGAACTAGTGACCCCAATTTCAATAGGGGTCATCTACTGTCCAAGGCCAATGCACATGTGAAGTATCAAGCCAATCGGTCAATTCGTTGTCAAGTTATTGATCAGAAACAATTTTCACACTAAGTGTGACATTTACCTTGACCTAGTGACCCCAATTTCAATATGGGTCATCAACTGTCCAAGGCCAATGCACATGGGAAGTTTTAAGCCAATCGGTTAATCTGTTGAAGAGTTATTGATCGGAAACCAACTGGTCTACCGAAGACCGACATCCAGCAAAACAATATACCCCCTCTTCTTCGAAGGGTTGCTTAATAAGGCACAAATATAAGAAACATATTCTTAAATGGTTACATTTTATTTAAATAATAATACACAATAGTAAAAGTCATAAGCAAATTATTACATCATTAGACTATTGCAAGGTAAATTTTTGGGAGTTCTAAAGCTAAAAGTTAAGTAAATATATTTACATTAATAACAATTATTNTCATAGGACGGGATATAAACTATCTGGTACATTTTTGTACGGAAAATAACCAGTCTTAAAAATACGCCCGGTGTTCGTAAGAATTGCGTTTCGTGACGCAATGTTTTTTACGTGAATTACGTTATTAAATTTGTATTTGCGTTTTTGTACGCTTTATTTTGAATTTAATTACGTTTTTGGTTATTTTAATTGCATACGCAAATACGCTTGTTATCTATAGCGCTGATCCAAACTGTTTGCTATTCTGATAGTGGTCTTTGAAAAAAAATCAAGAAAATGCTAATTTTAGAAATTCAGCAGACGACATTTTAGCAGACAACAAATTTCCCAGCATGCAAAGGGTTAATAATTATTTATCCAGAGAATGATATAAGTCATTATGAAAATTTACATTAAATGCTTTGTTGTTACTCCGTAATGGATAGAATGGGATAACAGATATAATGTTGGAAGTGATATACAAATGCACACTTTTAGATGTTATATATCGGTAAAACAAATATATGCATATTTTAATACAAACATTGGTCGCTACTACAATAAGCTGAACTTAGAATGCGTCTTATGTTGAGACACAAAAATCATACCAACAAATTTAAATTAATATCATAAATGCAGACAAATTAAAAATGCATACAATGCACACTTGCCTTAGGTTAAGGCTACATGATTATGTTACAAAAAACACAATACGTGTATACGAATGTATCACAAGTAAGTTAATCACAGATTTCAAAAGAACATTGGACAAAATTTTACACAAAATCTCCTCTATCTATCATTGACCCATTATATATCATTGACCCGCAACAACAGTAAGAGATAGTAAGAGATGGTAATTTTTTTTTCATATGAGCTATGATCTGGGAAAACGGGGTTTAATTTATGTGCGTAAAGTGCTGTCCCAGATTAGCCTGTGCATTATGCACAGGCTTATCATGGAGGACACTTTCTGTTTTATGGTATTTTTTAAAAAGGAAGTAGCTTCTTAGTGAAAATACAATTTAAGCGGAGAGTGTCGTCCCTGATAAGCCTGTGCAGAGTGCAGTTCTAACTAATGGAGTTCATGAGTGCAAGGTTCATGTTGTGGAGCTATACATGTATACAAAGCAATGCAGACACAAAAAAGCAAAAGACACTGGCCATGTAGTAATCAATCCCTAAAATGTCTAAATCAAAGAGTTATCACATGATCATACTATGACATGATAATTATTGAACCCGTATCCACAAGCTCATGTCTATCCCCATAGATACCAGTAAATAAAATAAAACATATCACCATATAGAATAGATAAGGGGTACCAGTAAATCAAATAGAATAGAATTAGTTTCAATAAAAGACCACAAAACCATAAACACTAAAGCACAAACAGATATGTCCCTTGTAATAATGAACAATACAACGATATTATTTAGAACAAGATGTGAGACAGATATGAATGCTTCCATTAGACATGTCAGGACCAAGACAAAGCTTATGTCAGCAACACTAAAGCCATACAACTTGAATACTCTTAATAAAAGTATATACAAAAGTAAATTAAAATGGATTTACATACATATTGGTGATAACTAAATACTTTTTATCACATTCTTACACTTGTGTAAACATAGTGAAAAAAAAATCAAAGGGACATAATTCTGCAAAAATTAATGACAGTTAAAATTATTTTCTTTACAATCACCTACACCTTAATTTGGTTCAGCTGTCAACTTTAAAGCAATATCTACACAGTCATTCAGGGGAAATTAAGTACATACAATTTTGGGGCATATGTACACACAAACAAGTTGACTGAAAGACAAATTCAATGATTGCATCAAGCATGTAGCTTTTAAAGGGACTTGTTCACAGTTTGGTCAATTGACAAAATTGAAAACAAATGTTTCCGATTCGCAATTTTTCGTTGCAGTTATGTTATTTGCGAGGAAACAGTAATACTGAACATTTATCATGCTAAAAAAATATCCATTATATGCATCTTTTGACGATTTAAAAACCTGAAAATTATAAATCGTTAAACAATTGAATAATTTGGAGAGTTCTGTTGTTAATCGTTATTTTTTGAGACAAAACATGGATTGCATATAAAAAGTATAAAATACTTGTAAGACTATAGCAGCACGGATGGCGGACTGGTTTAAACACTAGACTTTTACTCCAAGGGTCAATGGTTCAAGCCCAGGTGAGAATAACTTTTTTCCTTTCTTTAATTTTATTCCAGTTTTAAAATGGAGCTCTTTAGTTCCGATGTTTATATTTATCAATTTAAAGGATTTAATGGCAATCTTTAAAACATGCAAAAATCTTTGAACAAGTCCCTTTTAAAGGACAAATTTAGGCACATATCTGAGGTTCAAAGCAGAGTATTTTACTTTGAAAGAATTGTAGGTACGGTCAATGTTACTGACTTGCGTGGAGCAGCAACGAGTAAAAATGTAGTCTTTCTATGTTCATGATCAAGTGAATTAAAATCGATAATCTACTGCAAAATCAACCCATTTTCTTTTAATGGAGCCACTTTTTGTCAGTTATGGCAAGGTCAAGGTCATGTCAAAGTGTGTTATCTCACATGTAGAAGAGAATATATACATGCTCAGTAAGGCTCAAAAAACCTGCCTCAACATTTGTTTTTAGTAAGAGTTTCAATGCTATAGGCCATTTTACAGTATACTTAACCCTTTGCATGCTGGGAAATTTATCGTCTGCTAAAATGTTGTCTGCTGAATTTCTAAAATCAGCATTTTCTTCGATTTTTTTCCCAAGAATACTATCAGAATAGCAAACAGTTTGGATCCTGATGAGACGCCACGTTCTGTGCGTCTCATCTGGATCCAAACTGTTTACAAAGGCCTTTAATATTCGGTTCCANTATCATATTTTCTCTCCTAATTACTCATTTTCGAAAAGTATATATTTTTATCTTCACAATATGGCCTATTCATCATCTTAATTCTCTAATTAAAATTTACTTGAAATACATACATGTCTATAACTATTTTTTAACTTCTACAGAAACAAGTGTGACATTTTACTTATGTTTTTTCATGGGGACTTTATGTATGTTACTGACAATGCCCATACCTCAAAATTAGCAGAATAATTCAACTTTTTGTATAAAGAACAAAAATACAAGTTAACCTTGTTAAACTAATTAATAAAACTTTAATTCAGATATTTAAATTAAATTTAACAAATGTCTTTAAGGTTACTATGTAAGGTCACTGGCTAACACTCATAACTGTAACCAGCATTTGTATTTATACATAAACCTGTACAAGTTTGTTTGCAAGTGCATATCTCTGACTACTTCAAATATTTAAATGAAACCTAAAAACACAATGTCATGTCTGACAGGTCTATTACATTATATGAGCCTCGCTCTGTGAAAACAGGGTTTAATTCATGTGCGTAAAGTGCTGTCCCATATTAGCCTGTGAAGTCGGCACAGGCTAATCAGGGACAACACTTTTTATTGTATTTTTAGTATAAAGGAAGACTCTTGGCGAATATCCAGTTTAGGCGGAAAGTGTCGTCCCTGATTAGCCTGAGCTGACTGCACAGGCTTATCTGGGACGACACTTTAAGCAAATGCATTAAACCCCCTTTTCACAGATTGAGGCTCATGTGTATGTTATCAGTGTTAGGATAAGTTGATTGGCTGTCCTGTGACAGCTTTTCTTTATTCCTTCATCAAGAGTGTTCATTCAATAATGTATCTAGCTCTTTTAGTGCTGGAACTGAATTTTGTCCAGATGAGACGCCACAGAACGTGGCGTCTCATCAGGATCCAAACTGTTTGCTATTCTGATAGTATTCTTTTTGAAGAAAATGCTAATTTTAGAAATTCGGCAGACGACATTTTAGCAGACGACAAATTTCCCAGCATGGAAAGGGTAAATCTTCCATCTTTTCAAAACCTATGACAAAATGTCTGAATATTGTAAAATTTTCTATCTGTGAATTATAAATTTAATAAGATTTTATTTTTTTTATGAAATTTTGACTTATGCTTTACCCTGATTTGGAATCAATTTGTATTAGTGCTCTTTATTTTTCTTTTATCTGTATGTTTGATATTTTATTAACATACCATTTGTCTTGTTATTTTATTAACATACCATTTGTCTTTATCTAAATGGCATATTTGATTAAACCTCGTTTTTAATAAGTTATGTTTAAGATGTTTACTTTTATTGTTTTATTTGTATGATAAAAATAACTTTAAACATGTTTTAATGTTCATATATGTACAAATGCAGATGTTTCAATTTGATTCAGGCTATAACTTGTAGTTAATGTGGTTTTTTATAACTAATATTTTTATTTTTCACAAATGTCTAAATTTGTATTCATAAATTTTGTTTGGATTTTTCATTTATAAATAACAAGTGTTTGGATTTTTATTTATAAATACTAACTGTTTAGATTTTTCATTTATAAATAGTATCTATTTGGATTTGTCACTTATAAATAGCAACTGTTTGGATTTTCCATCTATTAATAGCAACTGTTTGGACTTTCCATCTATGAATAGCAACATGCTGGTGTTCGTTGCAAATACCATTAATATTGTGAACTCACCAGATGACAACATTCTAATGATGAGCTTTTCTGATTGCCTTTTGTCCATAGTCTGTTGTGTGTCGTCCGTTACAACATTAGCTTGTTAACATTCTAGAAGCCACTTATATTTCCCCATCTTCATGAAGCTAGGTCAAATCATTTGCTCTTATGGTATGGCAACCTAGTTCCAAACTGGGTCATGTGATGTCAAAAGGAAGGGCACTAGGTCTAGGTGAAGAAAAATCATATAAATTATCTTGAAGTCGCTTTTTAACCAAACATGAAATTTTCATCTCTATAACTAAATCGGTCAAGTTCTAATTTGGCTCTGCTTCATTAAGAAACATTCAGTAATGGTTATATTCAAAACTTTTCAAAGCTTGTGAACACTCTGGAGGCCACATTTCAAACTGGGGCATGTGAGGGATTAGCACCTAGGGCTCTAGGTCAAGATGAAGAAAACGAACAAATGAACAGTCTAGAAGTTGAGTCCTTTTTTAACCAAGAACATGACACTTAGAGTATTTATTAATGATATCTGAAAGTGTGTTCATGTGTAAGTCACAAACATAATTATGTACAACCATATTAATATGGTTTTCAAATTCTAAGAGAATATCAGGTGAGCATCCTAGGGCCCTCTTGTTTTTATTAAAGAACAACATAACTGACTTGTTTTGGTACTGAAAATAACTTAGAACGGATTGACCAATTGGCTTGATACTTCCCATGTGCATTGGCCTTTGCCAGTAGATGACCCCTATTGAAATTGGGGTCACTAGGTCAAAAATCAAGGTCACTGTCACACAAAGAGTAAACATTGTTTCTGATCAATAACTTGTGAACAGACAGACCAATTGGCTCCATACTTCTCATGTGGATTGGCATTGGACAGTAGATGGCTTCTATTGAAATTGGGGTCACTAGATCAAATGTCAAGGTCACTGTCACACTTAGTGTGAAATCATTTCCGATTCATCACTTGTCAACTGATTTACCAATTGGCTTGATACTTACCATGTGAATTGGCCTTGGACAGTAGATGACCCCTATTGCAATTGGGGTCACTAGGTCAAAGGTCAAGGTCACTGTCTCAATTAGTGTGAAAATCGTTTCCCATCTATAACTCGTCAACTGATTCACAGAATGGCTTGATTCTCCACATGTGTATTGGCCTTGGACAGTACCCCTATTGAATTTTGTGCAAAGGTCAAGGTCACTGTGACATTAAGTGTTAAATAGGTTTCCGTTTGATATGTCATCAAAGGTCAGTTTTCTTGCAAAAAATCCTGTTTCAAGGCCCTCTATGTGGCGGGGGGGGGATTTGCCATCTCAGTTTACTGCTTTCAGAGATTGTCTGTAATTTCGGCTTAATTGTTAAATTTTGGCGTAACTTTGATTTTAGACCCAGATGTCATACTCTTCTGAACTGGACATTATTCATTTACCTTTTGTGTTGGCTTTGACTTTGACATTAATGTTACCTTTCTTGATTATTGAATTTGCCTTAAATGTTTCTCTTTTTGTTTTACTTTTACTTTTTGATTAAATGTAACTTTTGTTTTGACTTTTACTTTTGGATTAAATGTTACTTTTTATGCCCCCTTTAAAAAAAGGGAAGTATATTGTTTTTGGCCTGTCTGTCTGTCTGTCATTCTGTCCCAAAACTTAAACCTTGGTCATAACTTTGCAATGTTGAACATAGCAACTTGATATTTGGCATGCATGTGTATCTCATGGAGCTGCACATTTTGAGTGGTGAAAGGTCAAGGTCATCCTTCAAGGTCAAAGGTCAAATATATTGCTTCAAAGCGCAGTAGGGGGCATTGTGTTTCTGACAAACACAGCTCTTGTTTCTTTACTGTAACATGATACCTAAATGGTACATTATGCCTGGACTTTGACCTTGTGCTTAAATGTGATCTCTAATGTTTCATTGACATTACATGCTTTAAAGCTACATTTTGTCTCCACTTTAATGTACGCTAGACAATATATGTCACACCCTTTTTCGCATGTTGTGGCTCATATAACAAAGTGGGTAAAAATAAAAATAAGTTGATGTTTACCTTTGACTAAAATGTTAACTTTTTCTTGACAGTGACCTTTTTGACAATTGAATATTATTAAGGTGAACTATTGTTAAGTGTTTTTCTATTCGGATGTGCAGTGTAATTAAATGTCATACTCTTAAATCATATGGATCTTTCCATTTCTATGAACATAACTACATTTTGTTTCAAACAGTTTATTTCGTATTAAAAATATAATAAATGTTTCAGCTGTGTTTTTTTGTTGGTCATTGGTATATAGATATGAGTCGCATTCTGACAAAACTGGGCATAATGCATGTGGGTAAAGTTTCGTCCCAGATAAGCCTGTGCAGCTCGCACAGGCTTAACAGGGATGACACTTTCCGCTTTTATGACATTTTTCACTAAAGGAAGTCTTTACTTAGCGAAAATCCAGTTTTTGGCAGAAAGTGTCTTCTGCGGACTGCACAGGCTAATCTGGGATGACACTTAACACACATGCATTATGCCCAGTTTTCTCAAAACTCAACTCATATAAACAATATCCATTTCTTTAGGCAGAGATGTCTTGTGAAAACATTCTTATTTGTTGAAGAATGGCCTCACTAGGTGCGGTTATCAATCCGAACCTTTTAGTGAAATATATAAAGGATATTTGTTGGTTTTGGTAGATAATAAATTTTAACTAATATTTTGACGAGTGGCGCAGTGTTTATTTTTAATGATACATAACTTTTTTTTATTATTTAGTGCTTTTCCCCCTGTTTTTACACTTAAAAAGATTTAAGCTGGCAGATTTTGCAGGATTATCACGTCATGTGATGACGTCAAAGAACAATGTCATTTCGTAATTAAAAAGTGAAAATTATCAAAAAATGTTTGACACAGTGAAAAAACAGTATTAAATTACTGGTATTTCCTTATAAATTCAACGGTGTTTGTATTTAATGACTGCTATGTACAGAAATAAAAGAAATATCAACATGAAAGTGACTGAAAGTCGTGGAAGAAATATTAAATGAAGAATAAAACACACACGGTATAATTATGTAACAAGTTTATCATATTCACACATTGAAATTTAGTAACTGTCATTTATTATTGGTAATGCATGTAGTTCTATATGTTAGAATATGAATCTGCATAATCATATACATGTACCACTATATATCAGAGCAACCAGTACATCATTTGACTGTGTTAAAGCCCCATTACATGTAATACTAAAAAATCAATGAAACATGTGTACATTATTTTGTTAAATAAAGTTACCCAATAAAAAATTACTGTTCCTTATAGCAATAGCCAAAATCTCAATGCCAGATGTGGTCTGGTAACATGGATGTTTGTAGATACAAAATGCTTGTTGTTATTTTTTGTGGCATAAAAAATTCCATTTTAATTTCCCGACGATATCTATTCATACGACACACGAACACTAACATGGCACCATTTTAGTGTTCATATGTCGTATGAATAGATATCAGTGCGGGAAATTAAAATGGAATTTATTGTGACACGAAAAATTAAGGGATTACAACATTAGTTGAATACAATACAATACCCACCCGTGCATCTTCTGTAGACTTAAGTTCTATGGTGGTTTTGTATAGCAGGTAAACATTCATCATCCTCATAGAGTGCCTCCGTCGTCTTGCCTCCTCTCACCTCAGCCACAACCAGCTGGACGACTGCTCTGCATCTTGGCTCAATTTCAGGATAGTCCGCCGTCTATCCCTGCCAGCAGACCCAAATGCTGACATCAGTCGGCACACGGATTGTGCACAGAACCCTCTAGCGCCTACTTCTATGGGGAACAGCCAAGTTCGCCAGCCTCTTTGGTTGCAAGCTTCTATCAGCTCTGTGTACTTAAACTTTTTCCTCTCATAGGCCTCTTCGCTTCTGGTTTCCCAAGGTACAAATAACTCAATCGATGTGTCGTTTCCCCGCCTCTGACCACAACACGATTTCAAGCCTGAGGTTTGTCTGCAGAATACTTGGGAAGACCAGCTTCTTGTCAAGGTCGCCGTTGAGGATTGAGGGTTTCTGTGTCGGCTGTCTCTGTGCAGTTTCACCTGGCTTCACGAAGTTGATTATATGTCGCGGGTTACTACTGCGTTCCTTTTTCCTTTCTTGTTCAAGCCAGTCCACCACCTCTCTGAGGATGTTGTCGTGACGCCATCTGTATCTTCTAGAGTACCGGGACGATCATACAGTTTGCATTCAGGATCTGGTATGAGTCCCCAACGGCAGAGGTTTGCAGGTGATGGTAGGAGGTCATGGACTAACCTAAGGAGGAAGGTAAGTCTGGTGGAGTCGTACTTCTAGATGTCGTCCCAGGTCAATTTCCTGTCAATTGTGCTCCATGTTGTACATGCTCCCTGTGTTCCCATTTCTACTGCTCTAGCTTGTCTCTTGTTTTCTTCTCCTCTTCTGACTTTTGCCTGGATCATGGTGCGCCTCTCTTTCTTGTCTGCTCGGCTCTACAGAAGTGTTTTTGTCGCGCCAATCCCCTGACGTCTGACATCAGTTAATCCTACAATGTTTCTGTGCTTTAGCGCATCCTCAGCTTGACTTACAGTCTCTGTTGCCGACCATTTCCTGCTGGTGCAGGTAGAAATGCCTGCTTCTCGGATCTTCTCATCTGTGGAGTCTCTTAGGGTGGGTACCAGTCTCGTCTTGGCTAAAACTACTTATACTGCTAGAGGGCATTAAGAGGAAGTGAATGGTACAAGAACCATAACTCTGACTGTAGTTTATTTGCCCTTTACTTTTTTACAAAACATTTTTGTATACAGTAATTTTCTTGTGCAAAGCAGAACTCAAAAGAAAGTGTTGAATGGGTTAAAATAAAGACGTATAATATATATAGGTCTTAAGTTAAAATGAAAATTTTCATAAAGGGTTTAAAGTGGAAGTGTCGAGTACGTTCAATATCTCTTCCTCGAATATTTACAATATTATTAAAATACGTTGTTCAGCATTAATTTTCCACTGCACTCTTACTATTCCATTAACATTGATGATTTTGCGATAAATCTTAACATAGATCTACTGAGAACATTGTGGGTAAGTGCAAAGTAAAAGAACTTCAGCTCTCTTCGGTGTGGTTGGGTTATTTTCCTTGATATTTTCGTCTGCACAATCCACTTTACATTATTTAATGGTGTATATCATAACTCAAACAGTATTAACGGATTCAGATGAAACTTTATATGATTAACGAAAACTTTGAGAGGAATTGCACAGTAAAGGAACCATAGGGCCTAACCATTTTCTTTGATATTTATGGAGTTAATGCCCTTTTAAAATAGTCTTACCTGCAGTGGAGCAACTTACAGCAACTGTAACCCAACTCATATCGTTTACTAAGTATCACGTATACTTTTATAATTTAAAAAATCACGTCACTGTTATGTTAGTTGTAAACTATTTATTTTAACAATAATCATTTTAGAAAGAAGACTTTTTAAACGGAAATACGTGAACATTTTTTTCTAAAGCAAATCATTTCGTGTTAAGTATTGCTAATTTTATTAAATTCAATTATCTTGGCCTATGCGGTTCACACAGTGACAGCACGGGGCGCACGTTTCCTCCGGAGGTCGGCCTCAAAGGTTAAAGGGAGGAGGAGTGTAGTGTGCTTGGACTAGAACCAGCCGCCCGGTTATCTCAGTAGCCTATTTAGCAAGTATAGTACATAGGTTTAATCATGCATCCTTTTTAGCCTATTAAGCACCCTTTTTAGCCTATTTAGCCTATTTAACAAGTGCAGTACATAGGTTGGAAAATACATGATAATTAGCCTATTGAGTATATTAACAGCCTTCTCAGCATATTTAGGAGGTTTGGTACATATTTTGAAAAACTAAATCCTATACGCACATGTTCCAGTATTTTCCGCCTATTAAGCGAATTTAGCAAGTTTAGTGCATGCATATTATAAGACACATCCTATTTAGCATGTTAAGCTTATTAAGCAGCCTTTGAACAATTTTATGTCATAGGTTGAAACAAACATCCTATTAAGGCTATTTAGAAACCTATATTCAGCCTATGCAGTCTATTTAGCTAATTAGCAATCTTATTAAATAGGTTGAACCATTCATCATATTAAGTTTTAGCCTATTTAGCAAGCAATTAGCATTATTTGCACAACGAGTTTGTATGCACCGTTAAGTGCCCCTTTCGAACAAACAAGAGTTATCACAAGGAAGTGACATAGCGCACGCTGATCTACCGTCCGCTGCCTGTCGGGCTGACCTAGTTTCGGCCCAGGGTTTTAGTTAGGGCTGGCGTCAGGAGGACGTTCATCAAGCCTATTAAGCGTAGTATACGCAATATCAACGGCAAGTGGATATGCAACTATAAGGGCC
The DNA here is from genome assembly GCA_007657795.1 of Dreissena rostriformis. Taxonomy (NCBI): domain Eukaryota; kingdom Metazoa; phylum Mollusca; class Bivalvia; order Myida; family Dreissenidae; genus Dreissena; species Dreissena rostriformis. The sequence goes on along the minus strand of VMBQ01000407.1, from coordinate 281,317 downwards.
CCTTTCGGAAAAACAAGAGGAAGCGACCTAGTGCAAGCTGATCTCCCGGCGGCTGCCTGTCGTGATTACCTACTCTCGGCTCGGGGTNCTAAAACACATTTGGGATAGTTCACCATTGAGAGAAACACAGGATTTAATATTAGAATACAAATTTGTGATAATGGTGAATATTTTACCTTGTATTCCAAGTTTAAGTATTTTATGCCAAAGACCTGTTCTCCAGATAGAATCGAATGCAGCCGAAAAATCTATGAATGAACAGAATAATTTTCTTTTAGCGGCCCTTAATTTTTGAATAAGCATATTTAATGTAAATATATGGTCGTATGTCGAATAACCTGAGCGAAATCCAGCTTGGTTTTCATGAAGTAAGTTATTGTCTTCTAGAAAAGTGTGTATTCGTTTGTTAATTACAGCTGTAAATAGCTTGCCTAAACAACTTAAAATTGTAATCGGTCTGTAATTGTTAGGATCAAGCTTAGATCCTTTATTTTTAAATATGGGTTTTATTGCACCGATTAACCAAGCTTCGGGTAAGATTCCGGTGTCTAAAATTGTGTTGAAAAGACTGCACACCCAGATATATTGCCACTAGACCCGGATAAACATGGTACACCGGATACATACAATGTCGAAGCCTTGAATACACCTATCACCTGCAATGAAATAAATAAAATGATTATAAAATTAAAGAATGGAAAAGCGCCATCACAAATTGACAATGTTTTAAATGAATTTATTAAGAACACTTCTTTCAAAATGCTCCCAAGGTAGAGTTAGTATCTTTAAAGAATTTAAAAAACTGTTCGATATTCGGGCTTTCACTTTCCTTTTTACTTTTATTTATATTGTTTAAAACTTTCCAATATTCTTTGGGGTTTGAGGCGTTCATTGACCGTAACTTATTTTCTACAGTATATTTATGTTTGTTTATATACGTATTGAGCACGTGTTTATAGTGGCGGCTGGTCGAATCTAGGTTATGTTTATTTAGTGTCGATTTGTGTAATTGGTAAGCTTTACGAGCGTGATTGTATTTATTTCGTGCCTTGTGACATTGAGGCCCAAACCATGGTTTTGGTGTAGGTGAGGGAACGATTTACGCGCAGACTGTAGGAAGACATTTGAGATTTTATTTTTATTTAAGAATGTTTGTATGTCATTATTTGGACGATTATTCAGCAATTCCTGTATTTCATTTATTTATGTATTGTCTATATTAGAAACAAACTCGTTTTGTTTATTAGGATTCCATTTAGGGGGGCGGGGTGTGTTTTTAGTGTTTGTTTCTGGGATCGGGGTTAGGGTTACATCAAAGGGTAATTTAACTGTGATATATAACAGGCTATGACCATCTGATAAGAGTCCGTCAACCTCAATTATCTCGAACTCGTTTATTTTATTAAGTACATTGATGGACGATAGTGCATAATCAATCACCGAGGTATTTCTAAAAGTATGTTTCCCAGTATTTGAGTCCTTTCCAAAGCGACCATTCATAATAATTAAGTTATTAAACTTGCATATTTCTAGTATTTTATGTCCCGTTTTATTGGTTTTATTACATTGTGAATTATGTTGGAGTGGGATTCCTAGTTGGGTTAATATTTGTGATGGGTTACACGCGTTCATCGTGCCTTCATCAATTTGAAAGTGTTGAGATAAGAAGTCATAAAGGTCGGTGTAATCGGGTAAATTTGATGTGTAGCCATTAAAGTCGCCAGTTAAAAGAATATTATCGAATTGAGTGCACGTATTAGTGATTTCATTTTCTAGTAGAAAGAGTTCATCATCATTGTGGAATCTTGATTGTTCTGGGGGTATATACACATTACCGATAGTAAAATTTTCTTGCCCATTACTTATTTTTAGCCAAAAAATGTACTCGCATTTAGATTCTGGTGTTGTGACAGTTAGCTTATTCATAATTTCATTTTTTTATAAAATATCCCAAGCCGCCTGATTTTCGCTTATAATTTTCAAGCCGTGGCTTAGATAAAAATGTATAATTAGGAATGTCAATTATGTCAAATTTATCAAGTTTTGTTTCTTGGGTTCCCATATATATTATAATTTGAAATTAATTCTTGGAATTCTGGATAATTGGATTTTGTTTTCAGACCACATACATTTAATAATCCTATCGAAAAATTAAAATGATTATCAGGCATATGAGAACACACATTCACATTCAAATTTGTTTTTGTAGGTACAGAAGGTGGCGCGTTTTCAGAAGAGTCCGTGTCGCTGTATGAAGAAAGCGGAAGTGTTTGATCAACATGTTCACAACGGGTTTTAGACGATGAGCATGGCAAATATACACAATCGACACAAAATGCCACGTTCCCGTTGTGTCCCTTGACAACAGTCGCAGTGGGGTTATCGATCACCGTATTTCCGGCCGCTGGTCTAGGCGATGTTACCGGAGTCGCTTGTGACATAACTGGGTGGACCTGCATCAGGTATCCGGGCTGTTTCGAGGACAATTTGGTGGGTGAGAGGGACGGATTCCTGCTACGAGGTTTGGGTGCTGCTGGAGCCTTTCCTTTGGGACGACGTGGCGTTTTGGTTGGGAGCTCCGGTTCAACGATAGCTGTGTCCGATTCATCTTCTGAGGATGAGTGTACCTCACGAACAGATGTGGGTTCCCTTGGGGGCTCCGTGCTTTGTTTCGGTGGTTGAGCACTGATGGCATAATCTGCAATGATTTTCTGGAAGCGTTGATCAATGCGGGAGGCAACGTCGGAGTTTCTGGAACCGCGCAATACACTATGCCAATCTGGGAACAGGTTCCTGATAACCTCGCCGTGAACAGATAGTGCCGCCGGGAATAGCATTTTCACGCTCCTGCTGCCGTATTCGTCACGAGCCGCCTTGAATTCAGGCCACAGCTCCTTGCGTGCTTCGCTTATCTCACGTGGATAGTCCCGCGATATTCCGAAGTTAGTGTTTTTCAACAGTTTTGCGCTGTCCATGATATCATTGACATATCGCACGTCAGACAGTGTTACGAGTATCGCCCGACCGCGTGTGGTGCCTTGTGGACGGGCAACGATGCGCCGGCCAATTCTCCTTGCTTCAACTATACTGTGTAGCCCAAGAGTCATATTGAGTTTGCTTGTCAGGAACTCTAGGATCGTTTGGGCACACTCCTCGGTACCAACACACTTAGGAAATCCATTGAAAATCAGATTATAACGGAGGGAACGGGCTTCAATGTCGAGACTTTTGTACTCAAAGAGTCGAAGACGGGCCTCTGTGACGTCGTGGATTGCTTTTGAATGATAAAGACTGTTATTTAAACAATCCAATTTGTAGTTCATAGCAAAATTTGTTGATATCATGTTAAAAAGACAGTTTAACTTATGCTCCATGTCCATATGTTCGAACTGCGCACGGGATGTGGCGGAAAACTGAAGGTCACCCTGGTGTGGGTGGGGTGAGCACGGTACCGACGAGTCACTGGTAGCGCGTCTCTTTCGCTTAGCGTCTTGTGTTTTCCCGTCACTTAAGCTGGACAGAGGGGCATATTTACCTATGTAGCGGTTTGCCATTATATATAATTTAAAAATTGTATGTTTAATTAATAAAATAGCTTTCGTTTGTGACCCGCGATGTAAACAACGTCCACCATTAACCCCTATCTAGGTTTTAAAATATCCACTTATGTTATAAGTTCGAAATCTCTACATGCATTTTTTATTACAGTACGCTACTTTTAACAATTAAAGTATTATACCGTTACCCAAATGTTTTTGTCAACATTCCATTGCGCGTGAGTAAGTCGTGTTTACGGATTCTAATTTACTTGAGAAAAAGAAAGGTAAACAGGTCTTATTGCATTTGTATACATGCAAGTACCTTGACCAATATGCAAAACATTGATTTGCAATCTTTTCACTTGTTCTTTTATACCCGTGTGTAATTAACAATAAAGAAGAATACTTTATAATGATTCAAATTAATTGAATTTACAAAAAATGTTTTCATTACCTGAATCAGTGAATGAAAGTTGAAACAGGTTTGATCTGTTTGTGTTTTTGTGTTGTTTGTTGCAAGAAGCCATGATTTGTAAAACAAGAATATATGAATAATATTTGGGCAATTATGCTGTACTATTAAAAAGAGGTAACATGTCTTATTTTTTAACCAAATCTTGGGCACAATTTGTTTATAATAAAATTAGCTACATGCAGTTGTTTCCCTTGTACCCATCTCTATATCTGTTTACTGCCAACTGCTCTTTCGAGTTTTATAGGCAGGGAAAAGGTGCGCGTCAGGAACATTAGTGAGAGTGAAAAACAAAAAGGACCCAACAAAGAATATTGTTGGGTAGTGAGACTAAAAGCTTGAAATCTCCAGAAAAATGGAGAGAAAACAAGTGGTTAAAAGATTTGGGTGAAAGTGACAGATAAAAGTGAGGGTTAAAAACATAATTTTAGTGGCTAGTACCGCATATTTACCACTGCCCTCTTAAACTTCGCAAGATCTCTGTAGTTTGTTCTTTCAAAGTTTGTAAGAGTCCTATATTTTGAACTTCNACGCATACACGAAAATGGCGGTGCTCTAATTTCGTTGTTTTGAATTTGGACAGGTAAATACAGGTAAGATAATAAAGTTACATTTGGGTAACGGTATAATACTTTAATTGTTAAAAGTAGCGTACTGTAATAAAAAATGCATGTAGAGATTTTGAACTCGTAACATCAGTGGAGTTTTTGTCAACATTCCATTGCGCGTGGGTAAGTCGTGTTTACAGCTTGGAATTTACCTGAAAAATGGAAAGGTAACCAGGTCATATTGCATTTGTATACATGCAAGTACCTTGACCAATATGCAAAACATTGATTTGCAATCTTTTCACTTGTTCTTTTATACCCGTGTGTAATTAACAATAAAGAAGAATACTTTATAATGAATTAAATTAATTGAATTAAAAAAAATGTTTTCATTTCCTGAATCAGTGAATGAAAGTTGAAACAGGTATGATCTGTTTGTGTTTTTGTGTTGTTTGTTGCAAGAAGCCATGATTTGTAAAACAAGGAATATAGGAATAATATTTGGGCAATTATGTTGTACTATTTAAAAGAGGTAACATGTCTTATTTTTTAGCCAAATCTTGGGCACAATTTTTATATAATAAAATAAGCTACATGCAGTTGTTTCCCTTGTACCCATCTCTATATCTGTTTACTGCCAAGTGCTCTTTCGAGTATTATAGGCAGGGAAAAGGTGCGCGTCAGGAACATTAGTGAGAGTGAAAAGCAAAAAGGACCCAACAAAGAATATTGTTGGGTAGTGAGACTAAAAGCTTGAAATCTCCAGAAGAATGGAGAGAAAACAAGTGGTTAAAATATTTGGGTGAAAGTGAAGAAAAACATCATTTTAGTGGCTAGTACCGCACATTTACCACTGCCCTCTTAAACTTCGCAAGATCTCTATAGTTTGTTCTTTCAAAGTTTGTAAGAGTCCTATATTTTGAACTTCTACTTCGTACTTCCTACAGTCAATTGCTGACTATTACAGGAAGGCCCATTATAGGCAGATATGGACACTGTCAAGTCCGTTTCCTAGGAAGAACCAGTACTTGGTGTCTATGGAGGAGATAATGAGCGGAGCCACAAACTCCCAATCGCTAGGCGGACATCTCATCCACTACACCACTGCGACCTTTTTAAAAAATTAATTTGAACAGTCATATTTCAGTTGTATTTTGCTTTGTTATTACTGCGGAATGGTGTAATTAATACTTGTGCTCTGAGATGACGTATTTTCAAAATATACTTTTGGAATTGACAATATGTAAAGAATAGGCATTTTTAAATGGTAACCTTGGTTACAGCAACCCATGCGAAAGACGAAAAAATCTTGTTGGACACGAGGTCTGATAACTTTCAAAACGATTCGGACCTCACCAGATTTTATCGGACCTAGTTCTTCTTTAACAAAGGAATAGAAAATACCTTTTGTAGAGTTTATTTTATAATAATGACGTATTATTATGACGTTCAGAATTTTTAAAAATTCTTTATACAACTAAATAACAACTTAATTAAAATCCGTTCTATGAAAACATATGGTCAAACTTGATTTAAAGGAAGTCACGTTGGCGACGTCCGTGCCGAGACAAGTATTTTTCGCCGTTTTGTTTTTACATATTCCTAGTTTCATGTTAATTTTTTAATCACAGTTTAACATATAAATGGTGTTTATTTGTCGGACACGAGGTCCGACAATTTCGGAAATACTATCGGACCTTGTATATTTTAATCAGATTTGTCCGAGGTCCGACATCTTACGTCATGATTATGATTAAAATTCTACTTAATCAACCTGTTGTGTGATTTGAATTCAATAGAAGATAGTCCAATTAATTAGTGTATTGTTTATTTCAGGAGAATATTGAGATATTGTTTCACGATGGGGCTCCAGGCATTAATAAGCCTTCTGTGTTTGGGACTGGCAGTTGCAGGTAAGCAGCAGTTCATCCTGTATATTTTAAATCTAACGGCGAATATTTCTCATCATTTTAATTTGCATACACACTATTTTATATCATAAAGCCATCTTTAAAAATGTATTTGTTCGGAAAAAAACCATTGACTCGTTCCAATAAGGCAGGATAAGCATTTGCAAAAACTGTTATCAGAAGTCGTATGTAGCATGAAAAATATCATCATTATCAAAAGCAGATGAAAAGAGATTATTAAAAAAATGTCTACTGAGTGGACCTGTAACCCACCTGCCATGAAGGGGGCTGGGTTATGCCAAACAGTTAGTTTTTATTAGTTTTTATGCCCCCGAAAGTGGGCATATAGTGATCGCACTGTCCATCTGTCCGTCTGTCTGAAATTCCGTCACACTTTGCGTTTAGGTTTTGCGTTTATGTTTCGAAAAATGGTCATAACTTTTGCAATATTGATGATAGCAACTTGATATTTGGCATGCATGTGTATCTCATGGAGCTGCACATTTTAAGTGATGAAAGGTCAAGGTTAAGGTCATCCTTCAAGGTCAAAGGTAAAAAAGCATAGTGCCCCAGATAAATATTTGGGTAATAGGGTTTTCACCCATTGATTTTGAAAAATAGGGTGATTTCAGTTTTAAAAAAGGTTGAAATATGCTATTAACATTTATACCTCAAACTCATTTATGCTTTACTTGTGTTGCACAGACTGGTTGCAGTATGCACATTTCAACTTTTATTTCTGTCCTATCAACGTCAACCATTTCTAACCAGGGATATGACTTTTTCCACTTTTGACAGTTTTTTTCAATCACGGAGTCGGACTTTCCGTCATGTTTTTGGATGTCAACTAGCTACTTTCAACTGCTGCATACACAGTGGCTAAGAAATCGATAACACAAATGATTGCTTTGTTTGTACGTGGTTGGACAAAGTTTGTGATCAACATATATTTAGCGCAACAATCGCGGACGTCTTTCGACCTCGCATAGACATTTTTGTTAAGCATCGTTATAGAAACTGAAAGTACAGATGCTTTATAAATGCACGTCGTAAATATTTTGGTGAGACGCTTCATTTGTTTTTGAAATTTAGTCCGCTGTGTTTGAATAACTTCGACTGTTTTGCTCCTCTGTCATCCAGAGGCTTGCTCACTTTTGAACGAGTAAAATCTTCGCCGCCGTACGATAATTATTCCAATTAAAAATTACCGAAATTTAGCAAAGCATTTTCGATCGAGACTCGTATCGTACGCATCAAATTTAAAGAATAAGCGTTAAAGTCAAATTGATTGCGTTTTCAATACGCATTATATTGAATTTCTTTGCGTTTTTAAACATTTTAATTAGGTGAAAAACGCCGATACGCAGCTTATCTGGAGCACTGAAAGCGGCGCAGTAGGGGCATTGTGTTTCTGACAAACACATCTCTTGTTTAGGATTGCATTAAGATTACTTTGTTTTAATCATATTCGTTTGATAAACCACTGGACATCAAATTCAATGTATTGTTTGATGACCAAAAATGTCGATTTTATCAAACATTTAAGTCTTAAATGCTGTCGTACATCTGACTTACTTTTCATTAATTTATAAATAAGCATGTTCATTGGTTTGTGTAATGAAATGTGTTGATTGATTGATTGATTGATTGATCTAATTATGTATATATTTTTTGCATCAGTTAACCGGCCACCTAACATGGTCAAACATCCAGAAAAGGTCATTTGGTACAAACCTATGGAATCCGTGGAAATAGCATGCATAGCTGAGGGGATACCTATGCCCACGTATGTATACATGTCATGCAATGACTTACCAAATTAATTGGTCAGTGTAACTGTAATTGTAAACTGTAACCATACAATTAAACAGATTGTCTATGTTTGTATGATGACAGTGGATTGCCAAGGTCTGTTGTTATGACCTGTTAGAATGCAAACCCTTAATGACTGTAGCTCCGTTGCCTGCCCTACTTGCACAGTTATTTTAGTCAAATTATGTTAATATGTTCAATGTCGGAGTCGTGTTTCATACCGTTGCCATGTTTCTTGTTTTCTCCATTTCTTTCGGTGCCATCATTTCTCAACAAATTCATACATCCTAATACATACACAGATTAATGCCACCCCGATCTTTTAATTCGCATTTTTTGTGACAAGTTTACACTTAATTATATTAACATAATGTGAACTCCAGACATATATCAGTAAAATTTCACGTTGGTTCAAAAACTCTTGATTGTCCATATATAATTGTGATATAATTTAATTCATTGTTTTTATATGCTATATAGTGCGTACATATATTGTTTTTATTCCCCCGGTAGGAAAGCATTTAGTGATCGCACTGTCCGTCTGTCTGTCCGTCTGTCTGTCTGTCCTTCTGAAATTCCGTCACACTTGCGTTTAGGTTTCGAAAATTGGTCATCACTTTTGCCATATTGATATTTGGCATGCATGTGTATCTCATAGAGCTGCACATTTTGAGTGGTGAAAGGTCAAGGTCATCCTTCAAGGTCAAAGGTAACAAAAATATAAATGTTTTTTTCAAAGCGGCGCAGTAGGGGGCATTGTGTTTCTGACAAACACATCTCTTGTTTTTGCTAATCTTGGTGGGTTTGTGTGTATGTGTGAATGTAAACACTTTGCGTGCACTGATTTTTTGCACTGATTTTTTTATTTATTTGTTTCAGCTATAAATGGAAACGAAACGGGATCGACTTCAACCCTAGCGGTAATGATGACAGAGTTGTCCAGCTACCCAACCAAGGCACGATAGTGTTCAGTAAACCGGAGCCAAATGACGAGGGTATTTTCCAGTGCTTTGCAGATAACGGCTATGGTATTGCTGCCTCTGTTCGTGTAAACTTTCGCGAGGCAAAACTGGCAAGGTTTCCCACTGAAGAGAGGAAGGTAAGTCATATGATTTTGCAGCAATTAATTGTTTAGTCCCCTTTAGTTTTTAGGGAGGGTATTTACCCCCCATCCGTAGGTCTCTCTGAATATGGCTCTGGATTATTCAAAAAGTACTTTAGCCAGTTTGATGAAACTCGGTATGTGGTTAAAAGCTACATAGGGAATGTTAATATATTTTGTTTCGCCAGACAAAATTGCGGTTGCAATAGTTACGGAAATAAGTAAAACCCGTCAGAAAAAAGTCTGGATCATGTGAAAACTGAAATAGTACTTAAGTTAGGTTGGTTAAACTCAGTCTGTCGAGTTCACATGGTTCACCTAAAGCTCACGGTTAAGGTTTTTCAAGCGTTGCTAAATGAAAGTATCTGTAATCAATATTAAACAAGTATTCTCTTAGGGGTCTACATAATGACCAAGTTTTATTTTCCAGAAGATTATTGTCTTCTTACAATCATGAAGTATTATAAACAACACCGTGTTTGCAATATCACTGACATACTCACTGATTGCCAAAATCGCTAGAAATGAGCGAAATTGGCCAAAGAAAAATTTCTATTATGTTCTCTTCGTTGCAGTTAATAAAACAGCCAACACTATTATTATAGTATTGTATTTCCCGATAAATTTGGTTAAGACTTTTTTTTGCCAGATGTTGCCCTGAATATCTACCGTAGAAAATGCATGCCTTTGCTGTATTGAAGGTGACATATGTGCACGCGGGTGACGCTACGACCCTGCAGTGCACGCCCCCTGAGAGTTTTCCACCCGCGGACGTGAACTGGGTGATCAAGGAGCGAGACAACAGGTGGCAGGCCATCAACTTTGACAAGAGGGTCAGCATGGATATTGAAGGTAGCAGATGACCAAATATTGTTGTTGTTGTTGTTGTAGCGTTGATAGTCCCTTTCACTTCTTGTTGAGCAAGTATGTGAGAACTTATCGTCTGATGAGTGTAATAACTAGTGTAACTGACATTTTGTAAATTGTTCAGGAGCACATTTTTATGCCCCCTTTAGGGTGGCATATAGCAGTTGAACTGTCAGTCCGTCTGTCCATCCGTCCGAAAACTTGAACGTTGGCCATAACTTTTGCAATTATGAAGATAGCAACTTGATATTTGACATGCATGTGTATCTCATGGAGCTGCACATTTTTAGAGGTGAAAGGTCAAGATCATCCTTCAAGGTCAAAGGTCAAAAAACAAAATCCAAGGGAAGTAATAAACTTTAAAGGGAGGTAATTTCTAAACCTGCCAAATGATATATTTTTTTTTTATTTCAAAGCGGCGCAGTAGGGGGCATTGTGTTTCTGACAAAAACATCCTTCAAGGTCTAAGGTAAAAAAATACAATCCAAGGGAAGTAATAAGCTTTAAAAGGGAGATAATTTCTAAACCTGCCAAATGATATATTGAAATTTTATTTCAAAGCGGCGCAATAGGGGGCATTGGGTTTCCGACAAACACATCTCTTGTTTAATAATACATTAAGAGCACTAACGTTGTTCTGCACATTCAAATATTTCAGTATTGAAATTATGGTAACTGCTCCTTTCTTAATTATTTATTGCTTGAAAACAGACTCAATTTGGAGTTTTGATTTGTTTTTCACATTTTAATTTTAATACCTTTCAGAAAGTTGGAAACTGAAAACTGTTTATTATTTTAATAAAACAGTTTTTGTCTTCTCCTGAAAATTTTACAAAATGTCCACTTCTCTACTTTTGACATTCAATAGATCAATTTGAACAATTTGGCAAAAATATTTTTACCCAAAAGGTTGTATTAATATTTTAATAGTTGATTAGGTTTCCAAAATAAACACAAAAATGGAAAAAGTAAAATATGTATACATATGTCAGTTACATGACTTTAAACAATCAGTAGACGCTGTGTCTGTGGCTCATCAGCTAGAGGGTAAATTTGTTTGTCGAAAGTTAATGAAAACATATTATACTATTGGTTGAGGGGAATGAGGCGGACTTTGCCCCCAAATGCAGGCCTTTTTCTGTCTATTTGAGGAAAAAAGTACCTTGGGATTTTTCGAGTCGCGAAATCTTCCAAAATGGGAAGAATTTTCATCGACAAAAGCATTATTTGGGAAGGGGTTTTTCCAGCCATTTTGGATAAAAATCATAAAAATTATGGTTATATATNGGGGTTTTTTTTTTTTTTTTTTTTTTTTTTTTTTTTTTTGTCTTTCGGGTACTAGAATGGAGAAATGAAACGAAATAAACGAAAATGAACAAATTTTTTAATTTTTTTGGCGACCACAATAAAAAGTTGAGGGTCGGCGCCGATTCTGGAGACACGGTCGGGAAACCGGAAACGGACATATTTTTTTTTGGCCTAGGCAGAAAAAGGCCTGAAATGGGTGAAAGTATACCCTGATCATTTGATGCATATGCATGCATAATCTTATCTAATTTCACTTTTTTTTTATTTTAGGTCGACTGCGAATCACTAACGTGAAGGAATCTGATGAGTATAGTGGTCGAGCCTACGCGTGTATGGCCCTGAACTACTTCCTGAGGGACAACTCCATTGGACCAGAAATTGAAATAAGAGTCGTTGGATGTAAGGAGAACAATTGATTTCCAGTCAAGATTAAATCTATTTAACCCATTTATGTCTAGCGTCTAGAAAAAAGGCCTTGGCAAACAACGTAGACCCAGATGAGACGCCGCATGATGCGGCGTCTCATCAGGGTCTGCGCTGTTTGCTTTAAGGAATTTCTGTAGGAAATATTCTGAATATAGAAATAAATATACTAGAATCCCTAATTTTGGAAATAAATTGATCCAATTTAGAAGGATGGGAGAGTCCACTAGGCATAAATGGGTTAATTATTAGTAAGTGTCTAAT
>VMBQ01000407.1:253907-268323 GCA_007657795.1 Dreissena rostriformis | reverse complement strand
GCCAGATGTTGCCCTGAATATCTACCGTAGAAAATGCATGACTTTGCTGTATTGAAGGTGGTAAATGTGCAAGCGGGTTACCCTGAGACCCTGCAGTGCACGCCCCCTCAGAGTTTTCCACCCGCGGACGTGTACTGGGTGATCAAGGAGCGAGACAACAGGTGGCAGGCCATCAACTTTGACAAGAGGGTCAGCATGGATATTGAAGGTAGCAGACGGCCAAATATTGTTCTTGTTGTTGTTGTAGCGTTGATAGTCCCTTGCACTTCTTGTGGAGCAAGTATGTGAGAACTTATCGTCTGATGAGTGTAATAACTAGTGTAACTGACATTTTGTAAATTTTTCAGGAGCACATTTTTATGCCCCCGGTAGGGTGGCATTTAGCAGTTGAACTGTCTGTCCGTCCGTCCGTCCGAAAACTTGAACGTTGGCCATAACTTTTGCAATATTGAAGATAGCAACTTGATATTTGACATGCATGTGCATCTCATGGAGCTGCACATTTTTAGTGGTGAAAGGTCAAGGTCATCCTTCAATGTCAAAGGTAAAAAAATACAATCCAAGGGAAGTAATAAGCTTTAAAAGGGAGATAATTTCTAAACCTACCAAATGATATATTGAAATTTTATTTCAAAGCGGCGCAATAGGGGGCATTGGGTTTCTGACAAAAACATCTCTTGTTTAATAATACATTAAGAGCACTTACGTTATTCTGCACATTCAAATATTTCAGCGTTGAAATTATGGTAACTGCTCCTTTCTTTATTATTTATTGCTTGAAAACAGACTCAATTTGGAGTTTTGATTTGTTTTTCACATTTTAATTTTAATACCTTTCAGAAAATTGGAAACTGAAAACTGTTTATTATTTTAATAAAACAGTTTTTTGCTTCTCCTGAAAATTTTACACAATGTCCACTACTCTACTTTCGACATTCAATAGATCAATTTGAACAATTTGGCAAAATATTTTTACCCAAAAGGGTGTATTAATATTTTAATAGTTGATAAGGTTTCCAAAAAAAACACAAAAATGGAAAAAATAAAATATGTATACATATGTCAGTTACATGACTTTAAACATTCAGTAGACGCTGTGTCTGTGGCTCATCAGCTAGAAGGTAAATTTGTTTGTCCAAAGTTAATGAAAAGTTATTTTACTTTTGGTTGAGGGGAATGAGGCAGACTTTGCCCCCAAATGCAGGCCTTTTTCTGTCTATTTGGGAAAAAGTACCAAGCAAAATTGGGATTTTTCGAGTCGCGAAATCTTCCAAAATGGGAAGAATTTTCATCGACAAAAGCATTATTTGGGAAGGGGGATTTCCAGCCATTTTGGATAAAAATCATATAAATAATGGTTAATATATTTTGTAGGTTGTTTAAAAAATAAAATTGAGATAAAGTCTAATAATCATAAGTCATAAGACACTTCTTTCGATTTAAAAAAAATAATTTTCATTGGGATTTTTTTTGAGAATGGGGAAAAAATATCCATATTTGGCAAGGGGAATGGGTCCAACTATCGGACCCGTGAGATAGGCTGAAAAAGGCCTGAAATGGGTGAAAGTATACCCTGATCATTTGATGCCTATACATGCATAATCTTATTTTAATTTCACTTTTTTATTATTTTAGGTCGATTGCGAATCACTAACGTGAAGAAATCTGATGAGTATGGTGGTCGAGCCTACGCGTGTATTGCCCTGAACTACTTCATGAGGGACAACTCCATTGGACCAGAAATTGAAATACGAGTCTTTGGATGTAAGAGAACATTTGATTTCCAGTCAAGATTAAATCTATTTAAGCTTAATTTACCAATGGTTGTTGGATTTTTCACCATTGCTTCTTGGCTTAAACTGTTAGAAACACTGTGTACCGTAAATGAATGTTTTAACATCTCTCACAAATAATGAAGTCCTGGCTTTTTGAATGGCTTAACACAAGGTCTGTCAAAACCTTAGGCTGATAAAGACACTCATGTTTATTTTCTGGTTTGAACTACTACTGAGTGTCTGAGTCCCGTTCTGAGAAAACTGGGCATAATGCATGTGCGTCAAGTGTCATCCCAGATTAGCCCGTGCAGTCTGCACAGGCTAATCAGGGACAACAATTTCCGCTTTTATGGAATTTTTCCTTTAAATGATGTCTCTTCTTAGCAAAAAATCCAGTTTAGACGGAAAGTGTCGTCCCGGATTAGCCTGTGCGGACTGCATGGGCTAATCTGGGATGACACTTGACGCACATGCATTTTGTCCAGTTTTCTCAGAACACGACACATATTGTGTTTCGTTTTCAGCTACTGAGCAGAAGGCTGCAGCTGCCGAGCTGTGGACCTCCCCCAGTGACCAGTTCTTTGCAAAGGGAACCACAGCCCGTCTGAAGTGTATTTTCTCCGGAAAGTAAGTGTCACATGATGTTTATGACATCAATCCCATGCCTGCAAATGCGCATTGAACCTAACTTGTTATGCCCACGGTAGGGTGGCATATAGCAGTTGAACTGTCTGTCAGTCTGTGTGTCCGTCAGAAAACTTTAACATTGGCCATNATCTCATGGAGCTACACATTTTGAGTGGTGAAAAGTCAAGGTCATCCTTCAAGGTCAAAGGTCAAAAAAACAAAATCCAAGGGAAGTTATAAGCTTTAAAGGGAGATAATTTCTAAACCTGCCAAATGATAAATATACATTTTATTTCAAAGCGGCGCAGTAGGGGGCATTGTGTTTCTGACAAAAACATCTTTTGTTTTATATGATTTTTCGTGTAAATCTGTTCACTGCTTTTTAAAGTATCGTTTTATTACCTTCTGAACGTGGCGGCTTTACTGTAGGCACTGCGCCAGTAGGATAATTCAGAGTGAATTGACATCCAACAGTGCAAACATGTGTAGTAAATTACAAGCAAACATTAGAAATTGTGCTTCTGTCTATCATACTCATCTGTGCGCAAATATTACATTTTGCCTTAATGGCTTTTAATCAGGTACCCCCTGATTCTAAATTTTATTAAGCCAAATTAACAGTAGAAAAGAGATTTATCGTTTTAGTTGCAGCGTGTTTTAGCGGAATACAATTTTCATGGTCATATTGGCAAAAAGAGTATGCCATGGTAATAATGATGACATTTGATAAAGCAGAGAGTGATTGTTCAATGTTCAATCTTACCCTACCCCCACAGCCCAACCCCTGACGTGTACTGGGAGCGAATCAATGGCAGCCTGCCGGACCGTGCGTCCATCAAGAGCTTCGGCCAGGAGCTGCAGATCTCCGACATACAGATGGAGGATGCGGGACTGTACCAGTGTATGGGCCTCAACACCGAGTCCAAACAGCGCGCCACCAAGGCCTTTGATGTGAACATTGAAGGTGAGTGAATTGTCATAATTGAGACACGCTCTGAGAAAAGGGGGTTTAATGCTTGTGCATTAAGTGTAGTCCCATTCCGCACAGGATAATCAGGGACGACACTTTCTGCCTAAACTTGGTGTTTGTCTCCGTTAAAAAAAAACAATAAAAGCGGAAAGTGTTGTCCTGATTAGCCTGTGCAGACTGGGACTACACTTTACGTGTGGAGAGGAGCAGATGTGGGATAAATTTCTTGCACAGGAAAATTCCAGTGGTCAGGGCGGGATTCGAACCAGGGACCTGTCGATCTTTAAGCCAGCTTCCTACCATTAGACCACTGTTCTCACTTAAAGGCCTGATGTGTCAATATTTTGTTCATAAAAAAAATCCCAATTTGGTTCATTTTTTCGAAAAACACATTCCCAGATTTGCCATTTATCGATTTAAAAAATCCCATTTAAACCAGACTCCTTTTCCCAAAATGGCTGGGAAAAGCCCTGTGCTATTGATGCAATTATGACGGTATTTTTTATTATGCAATTTTACCAGTACTTATCCACAATGCAATATTGTACACCATGCATTATGCTCTATTATATATAATGATGATGTACAGTGTGGAGGGGGATTCCCTCGACCCCCATACACCTATTGACGAGAAAAATATACATATAGAACGAGAAAAAAAACACTTCCCTTTCCGATTATAGCGGCGCCAGAATGGACCACGGAACCTGAGAATCAAGAGAAGACGGAAGGGGAGAAGGCTACGTTCATTTGCAAGGCTTTCGGGGTGCCAGCCCCTGTGATAGAATGGTTCATCAACGGTGTCTCACTGGATTATGTCTTATTCTCACTGGATTGTAAGTTTGCTTGATATATGTGTCGTGTTCTGAGAAAACTGGGCAAAATCCTTGTGCGTAAATTGTCATCCCAGATTAGCCTGTGCAGTCCGCACAGGCTAATCAGGGCCGACAATTTCCGCTTTTATGACATTTTTCGTTTAAATGATGTCTCTTCTTAGCGAAAATCCAGTTTAGGCGGAAAGTGTCGTCCCGGATTAGCCTGTGCGGACTGCACAGGCTAATCTGGGATGACACTTTCCGCACAAGCATTTTGCCCAGTTTTCTCAGAACACGCCACATATTTCAANATGGCCGCGGGGAGGGGGGGGCAGTTTTCCTTATATGGCTATAGTGAAAACTTGTTGACGCTATATTGGCCACATTTATTGGCTAATCTTCATGAAACTTGGTCAAAACATTTGTCCCAATAAAATCTTACCAGAGATTGAAACTGGGTCATATGAGCTCAACAACTATGTCACTAGGTCAAATACATAAAAAAACATGTTAAAAGTCACTTTTTTGGTCCAATCTTCATTCATCAGCCTGCATTTTGTTTAGAATAGTCTAGTTCCTTTGGCTCTCAGGTGAGCGCCTTAGGGCCCATGGCCCTCTTGTTTTAAATCCAACAAGCTTTTGGTTCAAACCTAACTTTAATTTTATATGATGTGATTTTATCTTTATATGATGCGATTTTATCTCCTTTTAGCTGATTTCCTTCTTTTGAATGCCTTTGATTACTTAACAAATAGTTGCTATCTTAACTAGCTTTTTTTACAAGTGAAGGGTTTTGGCGTACCAAGAAAGATGAAGTTTTCTCCTGTGAGATTTTTCCAAAATCACTGATTTAAAAAAAGAGTTTTATATTTAATAACATCCTTTTCAGCCCCTGGCAACGAGGGTGTTAGGGATCCCAGAATCTACAACAATCCGAGATTTCACAAGGTCGGGGACAACAACATCACCTTGACGAACCTCACGCTTGAGGATCACATGAGCATCCAGTGTAACGCCAGTAACAAGCAGGGCTATGTCTTCTCCAACGTCTACCTCAATGTCATGAGTAGGTGCTCTTGATTGTACAAAAGGATAGTATCGTGATAAAAATTATGTTTCAGTTCTTGTTCGAAAAGCTTGAAACATTATCTTTGTACAATGCATTGATTGATTACTGTTATAATGAATGCAAAACGATTTAAGTTCATTGAATACAACCAATTGTATGATCTGTCCATCAAAATTCATGAAAACTCAGAATTAAGACCACCTCGCTATAAAGACTACTTTTCAAAAGTCCCACAAGTGATCTTAATAGCAAGTTTTTACTGTATTTCATTTTTGGTTTCCCTGTTCTAAGTAAGTTTTAGTTTAGTATGAACCTATTTATTTTAGCTTGATTGCATGGATGGCTGATTGTAACGCTCTAGAGTCCATTTCCTGGGTAGAATCAGTACTTGTTGTCTTTGGGGGAGATCTTAATCCATATAAACGGACTCCCTGAGAGCGTATGATAATTTTTGCTTTGACGGCTCTGGGAGTCCATACGCACCCCTTCATAAACATGGGTGCAGTTCAGGGCACGGAATCCGTGCGCTTCACTAAACAGGCGTCGTTAGAGACATACTGAGGAAAATAATGAATAAACTTCATAAACATGTTAAATTTACCTGAATGGCAACCCACAAATGTTATCCTGTGCATGCACCCTAAAAAACACGACGATGTTTCAACACACTATCCTCGTTGACATTTTTATGTTTTGAAATTTGAAACAGTATACTTTGTGACGAATATTTTACACCGTCATGGACTTAGGCTACATCACATAACCCAATGTGCAAAATATTGGTGTACTGCGACCTAAACGACAACGACACTTTTAAGTCGTCAACAAAATAACAGTTTCCAATATAGTGGATAGAGCGTACGAAAGAAGAACGAAGTCAATGAAAAGCAATTATTTCTTGCTTTGATGGTACCATTTGGATTAGTTTGTGGTTTAGACAGGTAAACTTTGATAAGTTCGTGCAGTTTCAGTGTTCCTTAACCCTTGCATTGTTGATTAAATTTTGCACCCATGGACATTAGACGATGCATTGCAACTCTCAGCAACCCATTGGGTTATAAAGCTGTGAGTTGAATTATTGCAACTAGGGGAGATCTAAAGAATGCTCCCACAGTGGGGATTGAACCTGTGATCTTTAGGTTGCTAGGCGGACACCATATCACCTACGTCATGGTGACCTTTTTATAAATTGCCAGTGCTAAGGACAGAATTCGTGAAGCCGTCTAGAAATATGTTAATACAAATAATAAAAAAATCAACATTATTTCTTATGGATTTATAACTAAATTAAGTACACAAAAATAGGAAATTATAACATATTGTTAACTTAATCACCTATTGTCTGTATTTGATAAATGGCAAATCAGCATTGACAAGGAAGGGTTTTTTTTCCACCACTTTGGCAATGGGGCCAAGTCAATATGGAATGGAAGAAATCATGTTGTTTTGACAAAAAATGTGAAATTGGAGTTGTTGTTGTTTTATGCCCCCTTTTTATGCTCCCCCAAAATTTTTGGGAAGAGCATATAGTCGCCGCTTTGTCTGTCCGTCCGTCCGTGCGTCTGTCCGTGCACAATTTTTGGCTTGGCTATTTCTCAGCAACTAATGACCGGAATTCAATGAAACTTTATGGGAAGCTTCGTTCTCAAGAGGAGATGTGAATATATTCAGCCGGTTCTGGTCGGATGATTTTTCACAGAGTTATGGCCCTTTGAAATTTTCCATTAGCTGTACATATGGTGCAATTCTTGTCCGGGCTATTTCTCAGCAACTANAAGTTAAAAAAAAAAAAAAAATCAAAGCTGTGGGGGCATTGTGTTTTTCTGAGAAACACATCTCTTGTTTTTCTAACCAATACTTTAAATTGACCATAAGTGTTATCAATATTATACTTACAAAGTATCAATTTATAGAGTTAGATAGGGAGATGAACTAAATTTTGCCAATTACTAAAAAAACAAATACAAACTTTTGTTTTTATTTTTTATTTAAACCTTCAATTGGGCATTTTAGGCTCTCATTTGGGAAAAATATATACTTTTTGTATTGTAAATGATGCTGAATTTTGGCTCAAGCTTTGGCACAAACAAACACACTGCAAGGTTAAAGTATCGGTGGACTTGCTGCCATGATATTACTGAAATAATATTAGAAACATGGAAACATACAAACATACAATCATCTGAACTTAAGATAGGTTTTAGTTTTTTTTTCAGAGTACACATTCATATGTAATACACAATGTAGTCGACAGTGGTCAATAACATAAAGGCATATAAATAAACTATTTTAAGCAATATAAATTTAAAATTCATAATGAAAGAATTGGCAACTCATAAGACATGAATATTCAAAATAAACAGCTATTTTTAACATTTATATATATATATATATATATAACACCGGTACGTACTTATTTAAGGTAATTATATGATTAGATATCATTGTATTGATAATACATGTGATATTTGTTGCACAGACCAGGCACCAGAGATAGAACTAGAGCCTCCAGATAGCATCAAGGTCGCGGAGAGTCAGTCCGTGATCATCCCGTGCATAGTACGGGGCAAGCCGGACCCTCTGATAGAGTGGTACCGCGACACGACGCTCATCACTGGGGGCAGGTTCAAGATCCTGCCTTTAGGAAGCTTGGAAATATCGGTAAGCGTTTCGTTTCAGGGCTTGTTTTCACATGCTAAGCTGGGACGACACTTTACGCACTTGCATTTAACCCCTTTTTCACAGAGCGAGGTTCAAAGGTATGACTTTTTCGTATTATTTCAAAAATTGATGGATTTTGTCATCCGCCTATCTGCTATATAGCTTTAATCTTTCTATGGATATCAATTATAGAGGCTTATAATAAATAATCATTACTGATTAGGTATTTGGAAATATCCGAAAGCACATAACAAACGCTTTATTATTTGACAGGTTTTGAATGATTATCATTTAATGAACCAGTAATTTTAACATTATTCTTAAAAAGGATTATCAATTTGTACGCTCTAAGCATAGTGTTAACGGTCTTTTTCGAATTTATGACATTTTTTTGTGTGAAAATCTTCATTTTCAAAACTTTGAACAAGTCCCTTTAACCTGTTCATTTTTGTCATTCAGTTACTGTGGGTTCTGTAATGTAACCACAATTTTTCAAAGCTGAAGACACTTGATGTCAAATTGTAAGGCTGTAAATCATTAAATTTACTATAGGAATATTCAGAGTTAGACATGTGTTGGCGGAAAACATAGATTTTGAATTAAGTGTCATATCATTACATAACACGTTTAACAGTGATTTTTTGCCCCAAATAAGAGCTTCTTACAGGCTGCTTCCCACTGGCAAAAAGTAACATTTTCCCCCAAAAGTCTGACCAAAATTTCCCCCAAAAAGATGCCAGACTTTACCAATAAACTTAATACTTCGTTTATTGAGTTAATTATACAGCTATATAATTCAGAAGCACTTTATAAAATTAATTTAACAATGCAGTAAAAAGTGATTTTTTTACCTGCGAGTCCTGCGTCTTGGACTCTCAAAATCCTCTGGAGTTGCAAAGTTTTGAATTATGTGAGTCCCAAAAATGCATTGAAATTTCTTAAAAAATAATATAGTTAAATATTTGGACTCCATTCTTTCAGTTCGGGGACTCATAGATTTGCAAGTTATCGAGTCCCAGGACTCAGACGAGAAAATGTTTAAAAATATCACTGAGTAAAATATGCACTTATAAACTCTTGGAATACCGTTATTTATAATTATATTAATAATGTTTAATTGTCACCAATTTTATGGTTTATCACGCTTTTTTTCCCAATCCAAAAAAATCACTGTACATGTTTTCTTACAGAAAGTGGTAATGGCAGATGCAGGAAGATACCACTGTCAGGCTTCAAACAAGTTTGGATTCATGAAATCCAAGAATAACTGCTCCGTTGAAGTTAAAAGTAAGTATCTTGATCATAAGGGCCCCCAAACCCCACATTTTTGCAGGTGCCAAATAGTAAATACCCTGCCAGTCCGTCCACAATAGACTTATCCCGGAATTCGCTAGAGTTTAGAAAACCCTACTAATCACCCCGGTACAAACAAAGCCGGTCCATTATATCAACCAATGATAGCGTAATTTAAATAATAATGGTTGATACGGTGTGTGATTTGTAAAGTCTTATTAATCGGTCAGCTTTATTTGTACCAGCAGATTAGTGTGTTTTTCCAGAAGGTTGCTTTTCCGGGATACATAAATTTTGATGTTTTTCGCTCATAACATAATGTCAAAGGTTATTAAGATTATCATGAAATTTCAAAACAGGTTGTCACAAGGCCCTCGATCTGCGTTGTTTGGGGCTGAATATTGGCCCCGTCCCCCATCAAAAAAGTATTCTTTTTTCCCCTATTTTGGAAACAAAAATCCCCCTAAAAAAAAAAATGATTTTTTTTTAGAAAGAAGGGTCTAATGATTATTATATCTCAATTTTATTTCAAGTATATCTATTCAAATATACTAAATTATAAAAAAATAAAAAATTGTTGCAATCATGTACAAATATAAGTATGAGAGGGTAAGTAAAAGAAATCCCTATAAAAGGGAAACGTCGCGAAAATTCCCCCTCATGAGGGACCTGGGTACCTTCCCCTGATGGCCAGAGAGGGCCCTAAGTTGATTGATCTAATAGAGTATTGCATGAACAAGAAACTGTGCTGTGTACCGCATAATTCTGAAATTATTGCACTGTGTGAATTTTTTGCCGATAAAATATATTAACTTGAAATTTCATTGATGGGAATATCTCATTGGTGGAGAAGTGCACTGCGTTAGAAATCTGTGACTGTGCCAGGGCACAGCGAGGTGGGGGGATATCAATTCAATGACTTTGCTGGTCATCAAAATATTCCCTACAAATTTAACTAACTTTTGACTTTCAGGAAAAACTCGCATTGAACAGTTCCCGGAAGACCTGGAAGTTATTGCAGGATTTGACGCAAAATTCACGTGCTCAGGGTCAACCGATTTTGACGAGGCACGGAATATGGTTGTTACGTGGGAAAAGGACGACAAACTTGTCGCCACCAATGAAAACAGGATGACGCAGAACTTCCAGGATAATTCTCTCACTATCTCTGGGACAATTGTTAGAGATTCTGGGGTCTACACGTGTGTGATCAGCAATAACCTGGACTCTGACAGAGCTTTCGCATTCCTTACTGTGAAAGGTGAGTGAATACAACCCGTAAATACCTTATATTGAGGGGTTATATTTATGCCCAAGAAGGTGGGCATATAGTGATTGCACAGTCCGTCTGTCTGTCCGTCTGTCTGTCCGTCTGAAATTCCGTCACACTTTGCGTTTAGGTTTCGAAAAATGTGCTAAAACACTTTGCGTTAAGGTTTAGAAAAATGTGGAAAAAGGGGGCATATGTCATCCTATGGTGACAAGCCTTGTTTTCAATTGAAACTGATACACCAATAGGTCTAGACTCAGGGGGGTTTCTGCTTTTTTCAAAAAAGGCAGTAAAACGGACCCAAAACAAAGGGATCTGATCCCAAACCAAAATTAAAAAAAAAAAAATGTAGTCTTATGATAATTATATCTCAATTTTAATTCATAAACATCTAACAATGTATATAACTAAAACTTTTCGTGCGAATTGTATTTTTTCCCAAAATGGCCAGGAAAAGGCCTGTTGTGTCAATATTTGTTGATAAAAAAAACCCAATTTGGTCCATTTCGTTGATAAAAAAAACCAAAATTTGCCATTTTAGCGATTAAAAATTTGACCAGACTCCTTTTCCAAAATGGCTAGAAAACCCCATGTAACTCCTGCAACCATGTGTCTGGTGCCTGATGCTATCAATGGCTCCTATGCAAGCAGGGCCCGTATTCACCAACCCATTCTTAGACTTAGGAATAAAGAATAGACTTCGAACCAAGAAAAATACTTCCTGAGTTTGAATATTTACAGACAACCAGACTTCCACTGATGATAATGTCCTTAACAGATTTTTTTACACAAAGAATGATGTAGTAAGAGGCAGCTGATGCGAAGTTTGACTCGAAATATAGGCAATGTTTGAATATTCCTTTTAAAAGAATATTCTTTATTATTAGACTTACTTCTATTTATTGTTTGGTGTTACGGACCCTAATCTGTCTTCTGATCATGAATAAACAGAGTAGACTGCTAGGATTAGAACTTGACATTTTATGGCTCCCAGGGCTCTGGGATATGGATTTGAGGACACTGGCAAGGGGTTTATATTACATTAAAATGGTTTCATTAGAGACATGATATATACCGGTACAAAAACACAATTGTGAGACTACAATATACAATATATTCTCTTTTATTTATTAATGAAATCTTGCCTCAGTCTAAAAATGTTCTTCATTTCAATTTAAGTGTTAAACTTCCACCGAAAGAAATCAATTTTCACTGTTTCAAGCCCTTGCATTTTCCCATAAGGTAATATTTTATCTTGAGACTTACCCAATTTAGGACTGGGATCTTTCCAAGTCATGAGCTTGAACAAATAAAGAAGTAATTTTAAAAAATCCATCACTCGTAATAACCCACGTTTCTAATCCAGCGCGTCCCGACCCCCCAACAAGTGTGGAGATCTATCGCTGCCTTGAGAACAGAGCAGAGCTGAAGTGGATCAAGGGTATCGAAAACAACGCTCCCGTCAACTACTTCACTATCCAGTACAACACGACCTTTAACCCCGACCAATGGGTCTCCGCGGTAACCGTGGACTACACGCAGAACAACGCCATCATTGACCTGTCGCCGTGGATGAATTACACGTTCAGGGTCATCGCCCAGAACAAGATCGGGATGAGTGTCCCCAGTCTGCATACGCCGACTGTCTGTCGTACGAATCCGACTGTGCCGTTTAGGAATCCTGCCAACGTGAAATCCATCGGGGATAGACGCAATAAGTTGAAGATTGAGTGGATAGTAAGGATTTTTGTAGATTATCTTGTAGATGACTTGGCTTTAAATATTATTTTATTTTATCCTGGTTAACAAAATCATTTTGGTTAAACTGCTTGGTTGAAACTGTTGTCTGTCATATGCAAAATATACTTGTACTTAAAAAATAAGTTGAATATCAATTTAGGAAATGAACTTTCCATACAAAAGCTGATGCTAAAGTATGTAATGAGTTGATATTGTATCTATGAACAAATGGTGTTATATCATTTATACAAAGTAATTTGACAAGTTAAATGTTTAGACAAAACTGTGAAGGTTTTTTAATTTCTTGTTTCAATGCATATGAATCTTTTATTTTTTTAAGTTAAAAATGAAAACAAAGGTGTTAAATATATCTTTAGAATTTAATCTCATTGTTAGCTTGGCTGTTTTCGAAGAAAACCCGAGATATTGTCATAGCCAGCTCCTCCTTCCGCCGTCCCTGTCATCCCAAAACTTTAACATTGGCCATAACTTTTGCAATATTGAAGATAGCAACTTGGTATTTGGCATGCATGTGTATCTCATGGAGCTTCACGTTTTGAGTGGTGAAAGGTCAAGGTCATCCTTCAAGGTCAAAGATCATTTTTTTAATTTTTTTATTCAAAACTGCACCCACAGCCGAGCGTTGGCACCTGCTCTGCGGTGCTCTTGTTCAGACACTGTGTTGAATATATCTAAACAATATCATTGATTCACACGCTGACAAACACACATACACAAGTAAAAAAATGTGTTTGTCTTTCTTCCATCAATATATGGTTTTTTCTTCCATCAATATAACGCCCTTTCTTCCATCAATATATCACTCTTTCTTCCATCAATATATCACTCTTTCTTCCATCAATATATCACTCTTTCTTTCAGCAATATATCACTGTTTCTTCCATCAATATATTGCCCTTTCTTCAATCAATATATCGCTCTTTCTTCCATCAATATATCACTCTTTCTTCCATCAATATATCTTCTTCCATCAATAGGTCGCTCTTTCTTCCATCAATATATCACTCTTTCTTCCATCAATATATTGCTCTTTCTTCCATCAATATATTGCTCTTTCTTTCATCAATATATTGCTCTTTCTTCCATAAATATATGGCTCTTTCTTCCATTAATATATCGCTCTTCCATCAATATATCGCTCTTTCTTCCATCAATATATTGCTCTTTCTTCCATTGATATATATCGCTCCTTTTTCCATCAGCCAATGAATCAGATGGAGCACAATGGCGGTGGCTTCAAGGACTGGCTCAGGTACCACCGTGCTGGCCAGCAACCGCAGACCCTACTCATAGATCTTCCATCAATATATCACTCTTTCTTCCATCAATATATCACTCTTTCTTTCAGCAATATATTGCTCTTTCTTCCATCAATATATTGCCCTTTCTTCAATCAATATATCGCTCTTTCTTCCATCAATATATCACTCTTTCTTCCATCAATATATCTTCTTCCATCAATATGTCGCTCTTTCTTCCATCAATATATCGCTCTTTCTTCCATCAATATATTGCTCTTTCTTCCATCAATATATTGCTCTTTCTTTCATCAATATATTGCTCTTTCTTCCATAAATATATGGCTCTTTCTTCCATTAATATATCGCTCTTCCATCAATATATCGCTCTTTCTTCCATCAATATATTGCTCTTTCTTCCATTGATATATATGGCTCCTTTTTCCATCAGCCAATGAATCAGATGGAGCACAATGGCGGTGGCTTCAAGGACTGGCTCAGGTACCACCGTGCTGGCCAGCAACCGCAGACCCTACTCATAGATCTTCCATCAATATATCACTCTTTCTTCCATCAATATATCACTCTTTCTTTCAGCAATATATTGCTCTTTCTTCCATCAATATATTGCCCTTTCTTCAATCAATATATCGCTCTTTCTTCCATCAATATATCACTCTTTCTTCCATCAATATATCTTCTTCCATCAATATGTCGCTCTTTCTTCCATCAATATATCGCTCTTTCTTCCATCAATATATTGCTCTTTCTTCCATCAATATATTGCTCTTTCTTCCATCAATATATTGCTCTTTCTTCCATCAATATATTGCTCTTTCTTCCATCAATATATTGCTCTTTCTTCCATCAATATATTGCTCTTTCTTCCATCAATATATTGCTCTTTCTTCCATCAATATATTGCTCTTTCTTCCAT
>VMBQ01000407.1:229286-250851 GCA_007657795.1 Dreissena rostriformis | reverse complement strand
AAAAAGGTTCATAACAACTATGTCTTGAGCTTTACTTTAAACATTACAATTTTTTGATAGATTGCTTTTATGCCCCCCGGCATCTACGATGCGTGAGGCATATAGCGTTTGTCCTCTCCGTCCCTCCATCCGTACGAAAATTTTTGTTAACCCATTTTGACCGTTTTGTCTGACATCAATACCGCTTGCTACAGAGCTTGGATACTTGCATGGATGTTGTCTCTCATCAACCTGCACACACCAGCATCACCCAACCTCATTTTGACCTTGACCTTATTTTGGACTAAGACTTATTGAAATGGGCTAATTTCTTGGTAAATCCATTACCATCAGGCGACACATCCAACTCGCGGAGTTCTAGTGTAACAATTTTGTCCCTTGTTAATCTGAGTCTTTCTTGATTTTATTTTAGTATACACAACATTATAGTACAATCTTTGCTGTTGACCCCTACTTACAAGACAATACTTTAAATACTGCGCATTGGCACATTTCACGTTGCGAATGAAATGGTATCGGAATTTATTTTTACAACACAGGCTTATCAGGGACAACACTTTCCGCTTTTATGGAATTTTTTGTTAAAGGGAGGGCTCTTCTTAACAAATTTCAGTGTAGGCGGAAAGTGTCATCCCTGATTAGCCTGTGTGGACTGCACAGGCTAATCTGGGACAACTCTTTACGAACGTGCATGAAGACCAGTTTTCTCAGAATGCTTCTCAATAAAATAACAGCTCACCTTACTTTCAGGAAAATGTTAAGATGTTGCAAATAAAATGATAATTCAAACTGATTATGTGTAGCAAGAATTTTAAGACGCTGAACACACATGCATTAAAACCAGTTTTCCCAGAATGAGACTGAATTTGATCATTTTTCCCTTTCTTCGCAGTGCCAGGGCCGGTTCCCAACATGGAGATCAAGACTCGAAGCAGTAACTCCTTCTCCCTGCAATGGCGACCACTGGAGATTGAGGATCGACACGGAATCATACTCGGATACGACATTGCTTATCAGAGAAGTATGGGCTTGTTTTTGTATTTTCATCCTTTCCCGCTTAGAAGCAAAGTGAAAATGGTTATATGCAACCAGCTTAAAAGCAGAACAGCCTGTGAGAGTGCAAGTTGTATGCTGTTGCTGATCATCAGTATCTTAGGGTTGGAAATAAAGCATTTAAACTTGAATCTATTAACCCTTTGAGCGCTGGAACCGGATTTTGAAGGCCTTTGCAAACAGTTTGGATCCAGATGAGATGCCACAGAACGTGGCGTCTCATCAGGATCCAAACTGTTTGCTATTCTGATAGTATTCTTTAAAAAAAATCAAAGAAAATGCTAATTTTAGAAATTCAGCAGACAACATTTTAGCAGACGACAAATTTCCCAGCATGCAAAGGGTTAAAAAAAGAATAGTCTATTAAGATTTGATTTTCCAAGGGAATTCAAATGCGTAAAAATGCGTATCGGACAGAGAAAGGGTTAAAATACAGGATTTTGTGGATTGAAGGCGAGCTCTTCTTATAATAATATTTGGCTATATGTTAGATAAAATTAATATGATAAAATGTTAAATAAAAAATTAAACTTAATTAAATAATATTTGGTGGGGTAAAGGGCATTCCTTTTTGATTCCTTGTCCTTTGGTATGTTCATGTGTGGTGATTGCAGATCTTTCGAAAAAAATAATAAAGACAAGCCCTTTATATGGAGACGTAATTTTTTTTTTTTTTTTTATTGATAATGGTCATTTCCTTTACAATTCCAAACCAGCCCCCGAAAGTTTTTGTTATCCTATTCAGTGGAAAGGGGGTGTAATGCATGCGAAAAATGTCATCCCAGATTAGCCTGTGCAGTTCACTCAGGCTAATCAGGGACGACACTTTCCGCTTTAATTGTATTTTTCATTTAAAAAAAGACTTCTTGACAAAAAGCCAGTTTAAGCAAAAAGTTTGTTCCTGATTATCCTGTGCGGACTGCACAGGCTTATCTGGGACGACACTTTACACACATGCATTAAAACCCCTTTTCACAGAGCGAGACTCATTTGTTATCTTGTTCAGTGGAAGGGTTGGAACTAGGGGCCATGCAGGACAGGGATGAGCATATTAACAATCCGAAGTTACAATAGTTAAGAAATAATTGTTGACTTATAACAGTTTTCCATTAATTTTTATACTGAAGTTTGAACAGATTTCAGTGGAAAACTGTTGTAAGTTAAAATCCATCAAATATTATATGTAATATTATATTTTAATCATTTGAAATAGTTTAAATACATGTAGTAAAACAATACAAAGTTACCACTTATAGGGTAAACACTTTATTAAAAATTAAATAAATAATGTAAAACACCAGCTTTTACACTCTACTGTTAAATTATAAAAAAGTGAGCTACAACAGTTTTTCGTTCAGCCCTCGATTTGTTATCTTGTTCAGTGGAAGGGTTGGAACTAGGGTCCATGCATGACAGGGATGAGCAGATAAACGATCCGTACACAAACCAGGCTGTGCTGACCGGACTGTTACCAGACGTCAAGTATCGTGTTGTCATCTATGCAAGGACTATTCTCGGGCGAGGGGAAGGATTCTTTGTTGAAGGCCGCACACTGACGAAATCAGGTATTTATTTTAGTTTTAACCTATTTATTTAAGCTTCAAGCTTAAATCGCTGCATCCAAAGCTTAAGGCTTATTTGAAACGCTCTCGAGTCCGTTTCCTGGGACTGCAACCAGTACTTGGTGTCTTTGGGGGGAGATATAATGAACGCTCCCACTTTGGGGATCGAACCCTGTGACCTCACAATTGTTTAACGGACACCATATCCCCTACGCAACGGCTTCCTCACAAATTTAGGTACATGGTATTTATTTTAAGAGTTGATTGTGGTACCTGAGGAAATGTGTATGAAAGGTGGAAGGATTTTGAAAAAAATTTCGGTCAGTTTTGTTATGTTGTCTCTGCTTAGAGAATCGTTTGCATTTAAATCATACATTTTAATAATTAAGGCAACTATGGGTATTTTGTATCCCTATCATAAAATCTGGCCTAATCTCCAGCATTATATTCAGGAACAGTTAAGCAACAATTTTCATTTTTAATTACTAACTGCATTACACTGTTATGTCTTGCACACAATATAAATATGAAAATGTTTATTTAGAAAAACAAAGACATCATGTATATCGCTTTCACTGAAGGTACAATAATATGGAAATAACTTACCAAATGCTTTCTGAAATTACTTAACTCTTTCAGTGCTTGGACCGAATTTTGAAGGCCTTTGCAAACAGTTTGGATCCAGATATGACGCCACAGAATGTGGCGTCTCATCAGGATCCAAACTGTTTGCTATTCTGATAGTATTCTTTGAAAAAAAATCGAAGAAAATGCTAATATTATAAATTCAGCAGACAACATTTTAGCAGACGACAAATTTCCCAGCGTACAAAGGGTTAAAAAATGCTTTTTTGAGAACCTCCACAGTGTAGTGCTGCATAATTATTCACATCATAACAAGAGTTTAAGTAAAAAAATTATTTTAAAGAAATTCAATTCTTAGTTACATTAAAAAAAAACTGTCATTTAAAAACAAGTTTTACTGGGGAAAATATAAAATCCTATCTGAACACTTGTCATCATCAATTTTCAATTTTTCTCATAACCAAATTTAAAAATCTGCGGTAACGTCACTTTTATTTCAGAATTCACTGCCCCCGTATTCAAGGTTACAGATGTCACAGAACACTCATTCAACGTGTCATGGGAACAGATGTACTTCGCAGGGGTGCACGTGGTCCACTACGTAGAGTATCGCAAAGAAGGTATGGAACAGATTATTGATAGTAATTTGCCTTTTGTCGTTTAAGAACAATTTAAAGCCCATTGAGTTGATGGCCTTCTGTCTATAAGTTTTCTGTTTGTTGTTAACAAATTTAGCAAAGAGGGATAGTATTTGTAGTTTTGTCTTATTTCAATTTTCATTGAGAATACACTGTGTGATATATATAAATATATTTATACTAAGATTAAAGTGTTTAATTCCATTGGCTATATATTGATATCTTTTAAATGACAAGTTCATGAAAAATTAAGTGCTAGCTTCCTGAATTGCTGAACATATTATCAGTGAAATGTTGTGTTTAAGGACAGTTTAATCTTATTTTGATAAAATTTGGTTGTTTAAATGATCCCAATTTTTCCAAAAGGAGTTGTCTCTCTTTAATTGGCGACTAGTAGGCATATCTGGCTTTCTAGACTGTATTAAATGACTGGCCTGGGCATCTAAGCTTGAATACAAGATGGGGTTTGGTAACTCTAGTTTGATATTTGTCAAATACTTTGCCATTTTACACTTTGTAGGCAGATTTAGGTTTTTCGTTAACCTTGTTTCTCGGGAATGGCTTGTCAGGGATACAATTGAAACTTTACACATATATTTCCCAAATTAAAATGACCCCAGATCCTGGGTTTTGTAACCCTGGTTAAAATTTGTCAAAATTAAGGTCCATTTGAAACTTAAAAAATTTGTATAAATATAAAAGTGAGAGGTGTTTTATTTTCATTCACATTCATTAATAAAGGTATAATCCAGATTGTAGCTTTTGATACCAATCTGATGTGTTTTCAGGCTGGGCAGAATGGGAGCAGACGACAGATGAGGTTATAACCAACTATAAGGTTATCTCAAACCTTGAAAAAGGAACGTACTATGATGTTCGGGTGGTTGCTTTTGATGGTTTTACTAGGCAGTACGGAGAGACGAAAAACATTGGAACCGATGGCTTTGGTATGCCACTTTGTGT
Source organism: Dreissena rostriformis (assembly GCA_007657795.1). Taxonomy (NCBI): domain Eukaryota; kingdom Metazoa; phylum Mollusca; class Bivalvia; order Myida; family Dreissenidae; genus Dreissena; species Dreissena rostriformis. Next base: position 246,050 of record VMBQ01000407.1, on the reverse strand, counting down.
TGTCTTTCTTCTATTTTTATACTCTAACGTGCTATAGTAAGTGCTTAGTACAAAAGGATACTGTAGCCTGTTAGATATAATTCTATACATACAATTAATGTTGTAATTTTCCCTCAAAGTAGGATAGTGCATTAAGCAACGCACTTGCCGTCTGTACATTCTGAAACATTTTCTAGACTGTGATTTAATAATTTATCAGGACAATTTAATTTATTTTTACCTGTTGCAGTCATTCTAGTAGTAGGGGTGATTTAGCAATTTTTCTCTCTGATCCATTTTGTCTTGTAAAAGCCAATGCTTGAATCAATATCAGAATTCTATCAATGTTTGACTGTGTTTTGTCTTGTTCAAGACTTAAAACATTGCATTCAACTATGGCTGGTTGATGGTCCTGCTAAACGTTTGCACTGTGATCTATTTTGTCCCGTTAAAGCCAATGTTTGAAGTGATTTCAGATTCCTAACAATGTTTCACTGTAACTCTGTAATATCTCGACTCTAAAATCAATGCAGGATTTATATAAGATTCCTAGCAAGTTTTTACCGTTTTTTTACTCTTTTTTTTTTCCAGCTAAGGCTAAAGCCATTGCTGCCAACTATGGCTGGTTTATTGGCGTGATACTTGGTGGGATATTTTTCATCTTCGTCATCGTCTTCATCTACTGGGTTCACAGGAGGAGAATCAATATAGAGGAGAAACCAAAAACTTCAAAAGGTAAAAAGTGTGCTTTATTTAAGAAACATTTTTGATTTCTTATAATTGTTTATAAGTCAGTGAACATCAATTTAGAGTTGTATTGGTGTTTTCAAGAGTACTTTAATAGCCATGATCCAAACAATAAAGACTTGTTTATTGATTGATAAACAACAGTAATGTGAAGGAATTAAAGTTTGATAGACAAGCATCAGAACCACAACAATATAGCTGATCTATAATTATAAAATAGTTTGCTTCTAATTTGATCTGACAAATATTGTAATTGAAATAGGAACTGCACCATAGTGTGCTCCAGTTCAGGATGTCTGACCTTGGGAGTTCAAACACTCTTAGTTTCTAATTTAGTTTTGATTCAAAATATTGACCAATGAGAATCCTAGGAAAGTCTTAACTAAAAAAAAATGACCAATCAGATGTTTTAAAAATATCAAATCAAAATATTGACCAATGAGACTGCTTGGGAAGTCTCAACTCAAAATATTGACCAATTAGAATGCTTGGAAAGTCTCAACACAAAATGTTGACCAATGAGAATTCTTGGAGAGTCTCTACTCAAATAATTGACCAGTCAGAATTTTTGGAAAATAGCAACTCACAATATTGACCAATAAGAATGGTTTGGAACTCTCAATGCAAAATATTGACCAATAAGATTGCTTGAAACTTTAGGTGTTTTATTTACATTGGTGAAATACGTGAGATATGATCTAAGATTGAAGTCATGAATGTCCGTAGTCTTGCATCGTTTTTTGATAGTTTTGAAACAGTACTTAATTAATTGTCTTGAAGACCATGAGCATACAATAAATGTTATTTAGTTTTTTAAATTTTTAGCGGACCGACCTGATGAGCACTATCAACCACCAAGAGAAACTACGGCTTACAATAGAAACCATAGCTACGAGCCTGATGAGTAAGTACCATTGTATTCCCGCCTGTCATGTGGAAATGGATCATAAGTCTTATGTCTTTGAGTGCACTCACACTGGTCAGGAGCTACCATGCAGGCTATAAAGTCACGCAAGGTTTTGTTGTCTCAAGCAGAGAGGGAAGCTACGCTGGCTGCATATGGCGTAATACACTCTCACAACAGTCAAGTATACACATGTAGTTAGTGTAAATTCCTCTTATGGATATAGTGAATGTACATTCTCACAAGAACCAGACCCTATGTTCAAGGTCACACATGGAGTTCAAAGGTCAAATCATGTCCGGAATAGAAATTTTGAAAACATACGGAGAATTGAATATAATTGGGGGGAGACATGAAAAGTTAATTGCTCCAAAAACATATGGCTAGTTAATTCTTCATTCTTTGTAAAAAAAAATAGCTAGTTTATTCTTTATTCTTTATAAAAACAAATGGCTAGTTTATTCCTTTATTTTAACAATCCGCAGACCGAACGAAGAGTACCAACCAAAGTACGTCGCTGACCAGCAATACCAGAAGCCCGGGTACGTGGACTACAAGCGGGAATCCATGGGCTACGATTACGACAACAAGGAGAAGGAGGCGCAGGCCGCGAGAATCGATGACCACCCAGAACAGGATAGAGATTACGATGATCGTGATAGGAAGTACGAGAAAGAATACGACGATCGCGATAACGAATACAGGGACGATGGGGATTACGATGACTATGAAGATTACGATCCTAGGGATGATAGGTATTGTTCTGGTTTTCTACTGTATGGCTTTTTATGCCCCCTTTTAAAAAAAAGAGGGTATATTGTTTTTGGCCTGTCTGTCTGTCTGTCATTCTGTCTGTCTGTCCAAAACTTTAACCAATATTAAAGTTTTGTCATAACTTTTGCAATATTGAAGATAGCAACTTCATATTTGGCATGCATGTGTATCTCATGGAGCTGAACATTTTGAGTGGTGAAAGGTCAAGGTTATTCTTCAAGGTCAAAGGTAAAAAAAAACAATAAAAAAAATGTCAAAGCGGCGCCTTAGGGAGCATTGTGTTTCTGACAAAAACATCTCTTGTTTTTTCTTGTTAGAGAATGACTTTTTTTTACAAATTTGAGGTGTTTGCGACTCAAATTTTCACAATGTGAAGGAGTTCGCAACTCAAGTTTTCACAATAAAACAAGTTTGTGACTCATTTTTATACAATTTTGAATAGTTAACGACTCATTTTTTCGCAATTTTGAATAGTTTAGGACTCATTTTTTTCACAAAATGAGTGGGCTAAGGCCACTCACAAAAATGGGGAAAAAAACAACTGTTCTGTATTTGATGTGTAGCTCAATTTTATGTATTAATAAATTGTGTAACAGCCTCATTTGGATATGAAATTTGACCAGTAACTCATTATCTGTAAGGAATGAAAGTTTGAAGCCTTCGATGAAATCATGTTGAAGTATAGGTTAGTAAGTGCATGTTCATGATAGCATGAGAGGTAATCAAGTACCTGATTGTGAAGGGTTCAACAAGTAGCTGATAAAATTGTTTTTATAGTTTAAGGTAACTAAGTATTTTGCTAATCAGTAAACATTAACAGTGCTTGATTAAGCATGTGATACTTATTATAGGTCCTTTTATTGGTAATTTTAAGTAAATGGGTTTCAATTTAACATTGCACTTGTGAATTTGAGCACATTAACGAATCAAACCCTAAAATGGTTCAGGAAAGCGTGGTCGTAGCCTTGGGTTTTGATAAACTTCCATTTTGGTAATATGTGTCGCGTTCTGAGAAAACTGGACATAATGCATGTGCGTAAAGGGTTGTCCCAGATTAGCCTGTGCAGTCCGCACCGGCTAATCAGGGATGACACTTTCCGCCTAAACTGGATTTTGCTAAGAAGACACTTCATTTAAACGAAAAATGTCATAAAAGCGGAAATTGTCGTCCCTGATTAGCCTGTGCAGACTGCACAGGCTAATCTGAGACAACACTTTACACACATGCATTATGCTCAGTTTTCTCAGAACAGGACACATATGTTTATGCAAAATACAAGGAAATCTTTTCTAAACAAAAATCAAGGCTAGGCGGAAAGTGTCCTCCCTGATAAGACTGTGCAGACTACACAGGGTGATCTGGGAAGGACATTTTACGCTCATGCATTAAGCCCCGTTTTCCCAGAGGGAGGCTAATTTCTTGTGGTCTTCGTTTCAGTTTTGATGATCAGTATGATGACCAGCAGGACCCCCCTGCGTATCGTAACCCAGGTTACGATCGCTCGGACAGCTACAACAAGTACCGAACAAGTACGGACGAAACGGCGTTTGACGACTACACAAAAGACCCGTCAAAGTTTGATGCCAGTGGAGCCCCTCTCGTTGTGAAGACCCCAGGTGCTTCGTCCAAGATGTCATCGTCATTTGTGTAAATTGTCATACAAATGGATCTTGCATGACATTGGTCATTGGTCAGCCATTGGTGTATATTTGTATACTGTATCATTCCATTTGAAACTATGAACTCTGTTGTGACGTTCAATTTCGGACCTTTGTCCTTTAAGCAAAAGTTGTATTTGTGTTTCTTGTAAACTGTAGTGGAATTTTGTTGTTAAACAATATTACAGCTTTCCTAAGTGCTGAGTTAAGCTAAGCTCAAGTGAGGATTCAGAAAGGCTCACGCCAGATTGTTTTGTTAATTCAATAAACGAATTGTGAACAGAAAGATCTTTTCATCCCTGTTATAAATTCAAACTTTTTGGACAATCCACTATCAATGGATTTTGATTAATTATTAATCATGGTATTTTTGTACTCTCCAAAACTAAAGAATTTATCAACTACAATTATGGCATCTGTTTAACTTAATTTTGTGAAGCATGTTAAAAAGGAAACTTTACTATGTGCAGTTAACATTTTTTTTTTATAGGTTGCCATAGTGAAACAGTTTTCAATATATTTTGTAGATTAATTAATATATTACTAGCAAACGAACTTTTTACACAATAGTTCAGTATATTTATAGAACTGGTGCAAAATTGTATTGCTTTTATTATCACTCGCCAAAAGACATAGCGTTAAATATGGTAAGCATCTGTGTGTGCCTTTTTTTGCGGCTATCCATCACACTATTCTGTGCACAACTCCTTCTACAATTTACATGCAAGTTTAGCCATCTTTCAACAGAATGATAATCATCAAGTGTCTGCACTTACCCAATTTATTTTTCTATTTTTTTCTCAGCTTTAAGGGATGTGTATTTTCGTAATTTTTATTTAGTAAGTATGTACTTAGTTTGTGAAATTATATTCTTGTGTTTTAATATGAAGTGTACATTATATTTTTATAACATTTTTATAACATAATACTTGCTGGTTTATTCATTTGTAAATATTCAGACTGAGATTCCTAGTACATGTGTGTATAATAATTCTATTGATACTAAAAATGTACATGTATGTGTATGCAATTATAAAACATCATAGTATTAACTCATCAATTATTGTGAAAACATTGTTCTGATTTAAATGTTTAAAAATCATCTATTGGATTGCATTTGCCTTGATCCTGATTCCCTTATAAACCCAGTGTCTTAAATGGTAGAACAATTTATGCTCGGAAACAAAGCTGGGATTTCTCAAGTAATTTAATCCTTTATTAGTCCTATTATCTGTAACTAGAACTATTAAATGAAAAATGACATAATCGACTCAGTGACAGTATGTTGTAAATTAAAAGTTTATAATAAATTATAACAATGTTTGTTCTGTACTCTCAATACTTTCCATGCTCAAAAAGTCCTCAAAACTGTATCAATGCACTTGTATTGCATCCTCTATAATTGTTCAAAGATGTAACAATACACTTGTATCGCAACCTCTATGAGTCATCAGAGCTGTAACAAAATACTTGTATTGCATCCACTCTAAGTCCTCAAAGCTGTAACAATACACTTGTATTGCGCCCTCTATGAGTCATCAAAGCAGTAACAATACACTTGTATTGCATCCTTTATGAGTCATCAAAGCAGTAACAATACACTTGTATTGCATCCTTTATGAGTCATCAAAGCAGTAACAAAACACTTGTATCGCACCCTCTATGAGTCATCAAAGCAGTAACAATACACTTGTATTGTATCCTTTATGAGTCATCAAAGCAGTAACAATACACTTGTATCGCACCCTTTATGAGTCATCAAAGCAGAAACAATACACTTGTATTGCATCCTTTATGAGTCCTCAAAGCTGTTACAATACACTTGTATTGCATCCTTTGTGAGTCATCAAAGCAGTAACAATACACTTGTATTGCATCCTTTATGAGTCCTCAAAGCTGTAACAATACACTTGTATCGCATCCTTCATGAGTCCACAAAGCTGTAACAATACACTTGTATTGCATCCTTCATGAGTTTAGAAAACTGTAACAATACACTTGTATCGCATCCTGTTCCATAAAGCTGTAACAATACACTTGTATTGCATCCTGTATGAGTTCACAAAGCTGTAACAATACATGTACACTTGTATTGCATCATTTGAGTCCTCAAAGATGTAATAGTACACTTGTATTGCATCCTTCATGAGTCCACAAAGCTGCAACAATACACTTGTATCGCATCCTGTACGAGTGCACAATGCTGTAACAATACACTTGTATCACATCCTTCATGAGTCCACAAAGCTGTAACAATACACTTGTATCACATCCTGTATGAGTCCACAAAGCTGTAACAATACACTTGTATTGCATCAAGTATGGGTCCACAATGCTGTAACAATAAACTTGTATTGCATCCTTCATGAGTCATCAAAGCTGTAACAATACACTTGTATCGCATCAAGTATGGGTCCACAATGCTGTAACAATACACTTGTATTGCATCCTTCATGAGTCCTCTAAGCTGTAACAATATACTTGGTTTTCATCCTCTATAAGTTCTCAAAGCTGTAACAATGCACTTGTATAGCATCCTGTATAAGTCATTAACACTGTTACAATACATTTGTATAGCATCCTCTATAAGTCCTTAAAGCTGTAACAATATATTTGTATAGCATCCTCTATAAGTCATCACAGCTGTAACAATACACTTGTATCGCATCCTCTGTGAGTCCTTAAAGCTGTTACAATACTCTTGTATTGAATCCTCGATACGTCCTCAAAGCTGTAAAAATACACTTGTATTGCATCCTTTATGAGTCCTTAAAGCCGTAATACTTCACTTATATGGCATCCTCTATAAGTCCTCAAAGCTGTAACAATACACTTGTTTTGAGTCCTCAAAGCTGTAGCAATACGCTTGTTTTGCATCCTCTATGAGCCATTAAAGCTTTAACAATACACTTGTATTGCATGCTCTATGAGACATCAAAGCTTTATCAATACACTTGTATTGCATCCTCTATGAGACATCAAAGCTTTAACAATACACTTCTATTGCATCCTTTATGAGTCCTCAAAGCTTTCATAATACACATGTATTGCATTCTCTTTGAGTCCTCAAAGCTTTAAAAAAATGCATTTGTATTGCATCCTCTATGATTCCTCAAAGCTGTTACAAAACACTTGTATTGCATCGCTCTAAGTCCTCAAAGCTATCAAAAATACACTAGTATTGCATCAGCTATGAGTCCTCAAAGCTGTAACAAAACACTTGTATCGCATTATCAATAAGTCATCAAAGCTGCGAAAATACACTTGTATTACATCCTCTAGAAGTCATAGAAGCTGTAACAATACACCCGTATTGCATCCTCTATAAGTCCTTAAATCTGTAACAATACACTTGTATTGCATCCTCTTATAAGTCCTAAAAGCTGTAACAATACACTTGTATTGTATCCTCTATAAGTCATTAAAACTGTAACAATACACTTGTATTGCATCCTCTACGAGTCCTCAAAGCTGTGAAAATACACTTGCATTGAATTCAGTAATATAATGTTTATAATTGAACAATTTGATTGTGTAGTTCTGCAATGTCCAAATGGACTGTACTAAATAGTGGACGCTTGATAGGCCTGATAAAAATAATGTCAATTTATAAGCAAGCGACATGTTTGGACCTGGTTTGAAGTCATAAATGTGCTTTCCAATAATGTCAATTTAAGAAAGCGACATGTTTGGACCTGGTTTGAAGACATACATGTGCTGTCCCGAAAGTCTGTCAGTTTCATGACTATGCACAAGATCAATGCCTTACTTGGAGTTCCAATGTCAAACTTTTTCTGAAATAGAACTTCTGGAGGCATAGAGACTAGAGATAATTGAGTCCAATATGGGGAACGTTACATGTTTTGGTTGCGAAAAAACAACTGTCCTATAACTGTATTAGATATTTTCATTTAATGCGTTATTGTGTTTTATATGGAAATATTCTCCTGTGAAAAATAATTGTGTAAATTATCGATATTTGTCACTGTTGAAATCGCGAACTTTGCCCACTAAACTCTGGTTGTGAATTAACGGTAAGACAAAAGCATAGCAATAAAAAATGTGTTAGTATATGGTAAATTATCAATTATATTCACGCGTGATCATAGAACATACATATGTTAACTCGCGGCTTCGCCACTTGTGGAAATATTATTAAAAGTACATATTTCTATGATCACTCGTGAATTAAAATCGATAATCTACCAAAACCAACAAATATCTTGTATTATTGTGCTTGCATAGTGTATGTCAAAGGATAGTTAATACTGTGTTCAGTGACATACTGAAATTGAGAGGCTATGTATATTCTCAACCCAAAATGCATACTCATGTGTACAATCCTTTAACAGCTAGTGTTTAAATGAACATTATGTAAACAATTGAGTTCGTTATTTAAATTTCATCACATAAATTACTGGTTTGTTATATATATGCAATCACAACACCGACTGGGTTATGCGAATGTCCTCACAGTACTGTCTTGTGTTTTTATATGAATCTACTGACAACACTGACGGGGTTGTTATGTGAATACCATGGCAACGGTGTTGATGAGTTTGCTATGTGAATGTCTTGGACACTGACTGGTTTCTTGTTTGAATGCCTTGGATACTGACTAGTTTGTTGTGTGAAACTGTTTATATTTGAACTAAATGTCAATATTTACTGGTTTAACAAGGCTACATGGCGTGGTTTAAGAATGTTATGTCAACATTGGCTTGTTAAATAATTTAATGTCAACATTGCCTGGTTTGTTTGTGATAGTTGTCAATGCTTCACTTAAAAATGGTTCATTGTATTGTACTACTAACATAGTGTTTCCATTCTGGATTGAATCATTTTGTACCATTTCGCTTCATGTCGTCTGTTCGCGCCATCTCGTATACATATAACGCTCTGAGTGATTATAGAGGGCATGTCGTAATGAAAATGTGCAACATCTAGAACAAAGTATTGAAAACAAACGCCACGAGTAAAATCTACGCGCTTCTATTGTAAAATGCACCACTTTTCCCTCAAGTGTCAGGAGTAGAAACGACTAAACCATATCGACGCTTTCATCTTTTGCCTTTACGAGGACATGCCAAACTGATTTAATTCGGACTGCGTTGTCTGGGACACAGCAGGGCCATATCTCACAATTCAAGCCCATTATTATCACACACTTTGAAAGAAAAAAATATGTTTATTAAATTAATGAAAACTAAATGATTATGCATACACATAATCCAGAACATCGTTTGGTCCTACGTTCGTTTAATGCATACCGGCAATTATTTTAATCAACTTAAACCCATTTTGTTCTACAATGATGTAGCATATTTAATGAACGTGACGTAATGTTGTGTATTGAAAAACATTATCATTTGTTCTAACTCTTACGAGAAGTGATTTCTAAAAATACCACAGAACGGCCACTTTTGGAACAGGGGCGTCAAAAGGTTAACGTCCCATTAATCTGAATACTGGATATCTTCTGTTGTCGCTCTTTCAATTTCAATACCATGGCAAGATTGATACCATGGCAAGATTGACTGGTTTGTTATGTCACAACGCTTACTGGTTTGTTATATACATTTCGTCACACCGCTGACTGGTTTGCCTTGTTAATGTCATCAATACACTGGTTTGTTATGTGAATGATGTCATGCCAATACTGACTGGTGATATATGCGAATGTAAGCACACCAGCTACTGGTTTTTTATGTGAATGTAAGAACATCACTGACTGGTTTGCACGACAAATCCGACTGGTTTGCATGACAATTCCGACTGGTTTGCATGACAAATCCGCCTGGATTACATGAGAACTCCGACTGGTTTACATGAGGATTCCGAATGGTTTACCTGACAACTCCGACTGGTTTGCACGACAACTCTGACTGGTTTGCATGACAACTCCGACTGGTTCGCATGAAAACTCCGACTGGTTTGCATGACAACTCCGACTGGTTTACATGACAACTCCGACTGGTTTGCATGACAACTCCGACTGGTTTGCACGACAAATCCGATTGGTTTGCATGACAACTCCGACTTGTTTGCACGACAACTCTGACTGGTTTGCATGACAACTCCGTCTGGTTTGCATGACAACTCCGAATGGTTTGCATGACAAATCCGACTGGTTTGCATGATAACTCCGATTGGATTGCTATAGGAATGTCATCACAAAACTGACTAGTTTGAAGTGTGAATGCCTTGGGCACTTACTTGTTTGTTGTATATGACTGTTAACATTTGAATTAATGTCATTTTATATATTGACTGGTTTTACAAGGTAACATTGCGTGTTTAAGAATATAATTTTAACATTGACTTGTTTAACACTGTAATGTCAAAATTTGCTGGTTTAAAAATGTCATGCCAATTTTGACTGGTTTAATGATTTATTGTAAACAAATGTAATGTCAACATTGCCTGGTTTGTTTTGTTAGAGCTTTTTATGCTTCAGTGATAAATAGTTAGTTTTATTTTACCACTAGCATAGTGTATCCAGTCTGGATTTAATTGTTTTGTGTGACCGTGCCACACTTCGCTTGTTCGCGTAATCTCCTATATTTATACTTATTACGTTCTCATTGAATTTAGAAGACATGCAAAAAAACGTCAAACATCAATAACAAAGTATTGAAAACAAACGCAATGCGTAAAACTGCACTTGGACATGCCAAACTGGTAAAACACGGACGTCTTTGTTTGATCACACGATTAAAAACAACCGGAACATATCTCGCCATTCAAACGCGGTATTCTCACAATTTTCAGAAAATCTTATGTAAATACAATGTTATGACAGCTAAATAATTCTGCATTCATTCCAGAACATTATTTGGTCACGAGAACTTTGTATAGATACTGGCAATTATTTAAATCGACTTTAACCCATTTTGTTCTACAATGATGAAGCATCGTTATTGAAAGTGACGCACTGTTATGTAATGCCCCAAAGGGGTCGCCGTGGCGTAGTGGATATGGTGTCCGCCTATCGATCGGGAGGTCACGGGTTCGCATCCCACTGGGAGCGTTCCTTCGATCTCCCCCAAAGACACCAAGTACTGGTTCTAGTCGCAGGAAACGGACTCGAGAGCGTTTCAAATAAGCCTTAGGCTTAGGCCTTTCGCAATCGAGGTAAAATAAATAGGTTTAAACTAATGTCCCAAAATTCTTCATTGTTCTAACTCGTACGAAAAGTGATCCTAAAAATACCACTGAACTGCCACTTTTGGAGTAGGGGCACGACAAAGTTAAAGTTCCATTTATCTAACTACTGGATATCTTTTGTTGTCGCTATTTCAAAATAGGCGCTGTGTGTACTTAAGCAGACAAGTACTTACGCCCCAATACTCCATGTTTGCAATCGTGATGCGTCGATTATCTCCGGAATCATACGCTGTTTGCCAAGGCCTTTTTTCTAGACGCTAGGCATAAATGGGTTAAATATGCATGAACTAAAACTTATCCGTTCTGGTTTCATTGAACGACTGCACGGCTGGAAAAGGTATTTGTTCTTGGGTCTTAGCGAGAATAAAACGCGTTTAGATTCTAGGTTATTGGCACGACTGAAACTAATATACCGGTACGTTCTTCGTTCTTGGCACGAGGGAAACATGGATCTACGTTCAATATTCATGTCACGAACAAAACAAGCATATATTCTTAGTTCGCGTCACGTATAAAACATGCATACATTCTAATTTCGTGGCACGAATGAAATCATCATGAAAGTTCGAAGCGCAAGTGAAACATACGATCTGATTTTTTTGTCCGTATGTACGCATGTGTACACCTACGTACTTAAGAAACGTACAGAAACAATAGTTGTATCTGTATTTATGGGCCTACACTTTAGATAGTTTGTAGCGAGAGTGAAATATAGAACCAAAAGTTACTGTATCGCCCACATCCAACCTTCCCGCCGCAGTCTAAAAAATAACAACAAATAATCGTTTTTACACATAAAGTAAGACGTACATGAATGTTATTTCTAAAATTGCCATCAAACGTCATCTCGGTGAATGATTTTTTTTCATTGTCAATTAACTGCTAGGTAATAAAATGGGTCGCGTTCTTAGAAAACTGGGCATAATGTTTGTGCATTAATTGTCATCACAGATTAGCCTGTGCAGTCCGCAAAGGATAATCAGGGACGACAATTTCATCTTGTATGACATTTTTCGTTTAAATGAAGTCTCTTCTAAGCAAAATCCAGTTTAGGCGGAAAGTGTCGTCCCGGATTAGCCTGTGAGAACTGCACAGGCTAATCTGGGACGACACTTTACGCACATGCATGTTGCCAATTTTTCTCAGAAAGCGACTCAATTTTATATAAAAAGGTAATGGACCAGTGGGAATATGGAGTACTAGATTTTCCTCGTGCAGAGATCTCTGCTTTCAGATGCACCTGAAAACCTTTTTAAGGCTTTTATGTAATCTACACATATGCATGGTACGTGATAAGGTGTTAACGAACTGAAAATGGACGGTAATATTGTATATTTAATATGCGTTATTTTTGAAAAACGGACGGTAATATGTTGTGTTTGAAAATGGGCAAACATTTGAAATGTGGATCGTAATAAAATGTGTTAAAACTATTTGTTGAAAAAATGGGCGGTAATTAATGGTGTTTTAAAACGTGACATCATTTGAATGCACGATACTATGTTGTGCTTTAAGAGGTGACATCATTTGAATGGACGATACTATGTTGTGCTTTATTTGAAAATCGGACGGTTATATGTTGACGGTAATACGTTGTGTTTTAAATGTGATTAATTGAAAATTGGACGGTCATATCATGTGTTTTGAATTATTTGATTGATGAATTGCTGATCGATAACTTCTGACGAAGGTAAGTTTGTATGCTTTATTATTTAAAATTTAATACATCCAATTAAATTTTGTGGGGTTCACAAGTGAACGTTAATGAATGTAAACAAACCGTTAAGTGATGCTTTTTTACAAATAACTTTTTAAAATAATTTTTCTTGAGAATTTAAACTAGTGCATAAGACAGTTTTTTATGCTGCTTATGGCAATGTGAAATACATCAGAATTACTTTATTTAATAAGCCTGTGCTAATAGGCAAAAATTCGATGTGTACACCATTCATGGACACGGTTATGCTTCACGCAACGTGAAATTTTGTCACCGATTTCAGACGTATTCAAGGATTAATTCTAAAATCTTAAGATATCGGCACAAACTACAAGAAAAACTGTCTTTCATCCACTAAAGAGTTTTGCAAATGTATTTCAAAACCTGAGTTATTTGCAAAAATAAAAATCTTATCGGTGTGTTTACATTCTGTCCAGCCCGTGGGTAAACCTCTGAAAACCCCGTTGATCCTGCACCTTGTAGTTGCAATGATCCAACTCCCAGCTATTGACCCTCCGGTCGTTGAGAAGTCAGTACGTATGTACTCATAAAACAGAGGGGGTAATCACGTGACAAACAAAATGGCGACGTCCATGCCGAGACAGGTATTAATCGCCGTTTTATACAATTCATTTCTTTCTTAATTTTTAAACGCCGCTCACTTTCCAACCTTATCAGCAAGAAAGTCATTAGCGTTTATTTCGTATTTATATTCGCTCTACATGTATATCTCGACTTAACTCGCTACGAAATTTCTTAGCGGGTTGACCTAATTACAGCTCCACTTAGAAAATTCGCAGCGAGTAAAGTCGAGATATTAAGCGAAGTTTAATATGAAATAGACGCGAATCACTTTCTTGCTGATATGGCTGGAAAGTGAGCGGCATTTAAACAATTAAAACAAGAAATGAAGGGTATAAAACGGCGAAAAATACCTGTCTTGGCATGGACGTCTCCATCTTATTCGTCACGTGATTACCCCCTCTGAATAATCCAACTCCCAGCTATTGACCCTCCGGTCGTTGAGCTGTACGTTTGTACTCATAAACGCTCAAATCAATCAAGAAGAACTATCTTGGCCACATATCTTTGAGGATTGGTCATGGTATTTTTCGTCTGACCATTCCCACTTCCCCTTAGTGATTCAAGTACGGCAGATAGCAATTACTGGCACAAGTGTGTGCGCTTATTTATGCCAAAATGACCCGGTGTCCGTGCGATCATCGGCCGGGCACCAGCCGATGAGCGGAAAAATACGTCGTCCGCTGATCGGACGTTGATCGGTCCCTATTTGTGACTGAGGTATTAGTACTGGTAAACCAGCTTACCATGGAAAAGAGCGAGATGGTTCACTGACCGCCGTGATATGACTGAAATACTGTTGAAAATGGCGAAACACTTTACAAACACAACATTTTCTAAAATGACTAAACATCGTTCGGCGTGTCATATACTAGAAGACGAAAATTGTTATACAAGTCGTTATTCTATGGTGTTATTATTAACTGTGCTCCCCTCTTAAAATTATACAATTTTACCTGTTGAAAGTGTTTAGTTTGAGTTGTTATTTCACGGTTAAAGCGATCGCACAACAAATACACTGAATACACTTTTTCATTTGTTCAAAATTTATCTCGCCGCAGTTTGGGTTTTTGAGTACTTAATATATTCGCTTGCGCAGGATGGGAAGCTTCTTTGTTTGTTTCATTTTGAAGAAACTACACCTTTTAACCTGTAATGAGGCGATGAATCTTCGCCTATTATGCTACATTTATTGCAATTTGTCATCGCATTTAAATCAATTTGATTCAATATAAATACAATCTGTGAAATGGCTTGTCCTTTGCATACGGCCGTAAGTCATTGGCACCACCTCTATTTGGAGATGCATTAATAAACTACTGAGATGGCGCCAAGGACCGGTAGCTTTTGAAAACGATGGAGCAATCTAGACGGTGCATAGATTTTATATGATTTTTTTGTGTCAATATGTTTCGCATAAGTTACAATTGGAGAACGTAATGCGATTTACCGAAGATTAATTGATAAAAAATGCTCATAATTATATAATCGCAACCCATTTGGGAACGTGATGACCTTTACAGTTTAAGACATGGAATTTAAAAAGCTCATCGATTTTTTACCTGTTGGACGAGAAAATTTCCATCCAAACAATGTGCTAGTTATATCTAACTATTGCCTGGAAAATATACCAGTTGCTGCATTCGCAGAAACATTGGCGTCTGGTCGATCATCTGCATATATTTGCATTTTTCAAAGAGAGATCGATCCAATGTCAAGGAGGTGTCGACAATGCATGCTCTATGATTTGACAGCCGTTGCACACTATTGTCATCGCATGACTTTAATTTGGTAGATAATGTTCCTTATTCATGAGATTATGTATTCTTCAACGTAAATATTATTAATTAAACTTCATCATAGTAAAAGCACCATTTATACTCAAAAATCAACGAAAATTTCGTACAATATTTCGTAAAATAAAGTTACCCAATAAAAAGTCAAAATAGCCAAAATCTCAACGCCAGATGTGGTCTGGTAACATGGATGTTTGTAGATACAAAATGCTCGTTTTTATTTTTGTGTGGCTTTACAAATTCCATTTTAATTTCCCGCGACGATATCTTTTCATACGACACATGAACACTAACATGGTACCATTTTAGTGTTCGTAAGTCGTATGAAAGGATATCTGTGCTGGAAATTAAAATTGAATTTCTTGTGACACGCAAAATTATTATTTTTTTTTTATCTACAAAAATCTATGTTACCACAACACATTTGGCTTTGAAATTTTGGCTTTTGCTATAAGAAACATTGATTTTTTATTGGGTAACTTTATTTTACGAAATACTTTACGAAATTTCCGTTGATTTTTGAGTATTAATGGGGCTTTAATGTGCTCTGGCGCCTCTTCCTTTTTTTAAACTCCAATATGTCACACCATATTAAAGAAGGTAAATTATAGGTAAGTTACAAGTACTATAAATTATTTTGTATAAAAGCTGCATATAATAACATATATATGCATTTTTCATTCTATAATAAGACTTTCTATACATGTATTTCAATAAAAGATGTTATTTAAAATCACATGGTATTGTCCATTTAATTATCTAAAGTCCATTTCTTTTCACATTTATGGACCTACCATCACATGGTCGTATTCCGTTTCTTTTCTCTGCTGTATTCATGGAATTACAGTCACGTTGGAATCGCGGTGAATATGACAAAAATCAAAGTACATTAAGTACTAGTAGTTCAGTCACTTAAATGTTCATAATTTCATCACTTTTTCCATTTGTGTTCAGTGGAGTTCAGCCTCAGGTTACACACAACACGATTTATACATTTAAGTGAATATAATTGGCATACAACGTCACACATAGTGTGTCAATCAACCCATTTATGCCTAGCGTCTAGAAAAAAGGCCTTGGCAAACAGCGTAGACCCAGATGAGACGCCCCTTTAAAGCTGTGATTTCCGCTGACCCATGCCGCGATTCGGCCAGATTTGGTCTGTCTTATATAATTTTTGACCCTGACATAGATATCGGTCAGAAGAAATACTGATCTAGAGAACACAATTGGAACTATTTAAGTTTATTTAAGGCTCATTATTTTTCATGTTGAACATTTCAATCGTGAATTAAGATGTTATTAAGAAAATTTAATAATATTTCAGGCAATAAACTTTGATTTTACATGAAAAACGTTATTTAAATAATAATATAAGAAAGTTGTAGACAAAAGCTGATATGTCCTTTTCAATAAAAAAGTATGACATATCCTGACAT
>VMBQ01000407.1:171577-228309 GCA_007657795.1 Dreissena rostriformis | reverse complement strand
ATATATATCGCTACATGGTAGTTACTCAATAATATACTACTTGTATATTTACTACTCCTACTGTTATTATAACAAATGCTCGATTGGTCACTGTCGGCTCAGGTACTTCTTAAAAGTACCCCAGATACTCTCAAGCATACTCAAAAGTACCCGGGGCACGGAAGATATACTAGAAAGTAACCCTGAGTATGGCCGAGTGCCTTTTAGTATAATTTCCGTACCCGGGGTACATTGTAGTTTACTTAAGAGTACCCGGGGTACGTTTCAGTAGTTCCTGAGCCTACAACGACCATTGTGACAACCACGTTTGGAAATTGTCGGCTCATGTACTACTTTAAAGTACACCGGGTACTCTTTAGTATACTACAAAGTACCAGGGGTTGGAAACATATACTAAAGATTCTAACACGGCACGTGCCAAATTTCATATAAACAAAGAAGAAAATCGTCTATGGGCTTTTCTGCAATAATTATGGGCGGTGCTTATACAATGAAAGCACGCGCTGTAACTAAACAAAACATGCCGATACATTTACCACCAGCGTAATAATTCGGTATTTTATAAATGAAAGTCACGTGACAAAATACTTGCGTTAGTTAAAAGTGTACAATGTAAACATGTAACAACACAAGTTGTTGTTGTTCTTATTTAAGCAAACGGGAGAAATGGCACGGTTTTTTCCCATCAAGTTTGGCTGTTATTGAGGGCGGAGATCTGATCGACAGAACAGCCGAAAGTTATTTTTATGGGCGGTACTTCACATTAAATAGTACACAAGAAAAATAAGATACATTTGTATAAATCTTTAGTAAAAACCGTGTTATATTCGAAAAAATTCGTGTTCGTTATAGTTTGTTGTCGAATAATCCACGACCGGAAGTTAAGCTGCGTGGTTTTAAATTACTCGTGCTTCGCACTCGTGATTTAATCCCTACGCATCTAAACTTCCGGCCGTGGGTTATTCGACAACAAATTTTACGTACACGAATTATTTCTTAAGTAACCCGGAGTATGTCCAGCTACCTGTAAGCGTATTTTCCGTACCTGAGGGAGTACACAGGTAACTTTTAAGAAGTACCTGAGCCGACAACGACTGATCGAGTATCACTTATACTGCTACCTATACTGAAACTTATGCTTATGCTAATGCTTATACTAATATTAATACTAATACCAATACTAATACTAATACTTATACTAATTATAATACAAATAGTTATACTAATACTTATACTAATACTAATACATGTTATGTTCTTCATGTACTATTACATACTTGTTCATTTCTTTTTGACTGTTCGTAATAACGTTTTAAGGTAAAAAGAATTTCACTCGACAAATTTTAACATGTTTATTTGAACAATATAAAACACATCTGATGTACAATAAATACAGAAAAAGCACATTTTAAATTTGTAAAGAATTCGCAATAACATCTACTTTTAACATTATTATAAAGTAAAACTATTTATTAATATATAAATGAAATGAAGAACGCTAAACACTAATTTTAATATAACAATAATATTTTAATTGTCAATGAATAAAAACTCATGTATTAATACATAACCATCACAAAAATACACGTTTTAACAAAGCGTAACATAGGACAAAAATAATCACTGACCGCATACATTTTTTTTAGGTGTCATTGTGAAGTTACAAACGTATAACTTCGAATAATGCAATTCATTGGATAACGATTTCGCACACATTTTCACATATTAATATAAAAATAGCGTTTTAATTTGGTAAAATGTGACATGATTGTGTTTGATCAGGAGGCGCTTAAAAAAGCAAACGTATTGACTACCGTTTTCTCAATGTCAACCAGAGTCCGTTCTTAGGTTTTGTAAGAAGGCTTGTTTCTAAGACCGGATCTATTTCAGTCTTGGTGCAAATATGAAAGGTATACATTTGCAAAACCTTAACCATTATGGCTTTACAAAGCATTGTCGCCATTTTGATGCCAATACACGCCCGTGGTCCTGCACCGAACGGTAAATACGTAAATGGAATAATCTTATCAATGTTTTCCGGTGAAAAGCGCTCTGGGATACACTTGTCCGGTTCACTCCAGTACTCTGGCATCCGATGAACGGCGTAAATTGGCACAGTTATTGAAAGTCCCCTTCTCACTTTTAGTCCGCAAACGTCCGTGTCGCAGTCGGCGTCCCGCCCCGTTCTGTTTGCGGCAGGGTAAAGTCGTAGCGTTTCGCTCATGAACCAATCCAGATAGTCCATTTTCATGACAGAATCGTAATCAGTCCCATATATTTCTGTATGCTCATCGATGGATTTGACCAGTTTGAGCTGCACTTCCATATTTGTTGCCAAAAGGTACGCCATCCATGTCAGCGTGGTAGCCGTTGTGTCATATCCAGCCATTAACACCACGATTGCATTCGCGGTTATCTCATCCTGGTTCAAGCCTTGGTGTTTAAGCGTTTTAAATGGATTACTGCTTACATTATTATTATTAGCATCGTCCATTTGCTGCTGGTCGTCATATGATCCGGTAGCATTCACCAAGTTCTGCAACGTATCTTTGTGCAAGCCGTTCTGACATGACCGCAATGTAATCATGTCTACAATAACCTTTTTAATATAGTTCAAAGACTCAGTGTTCACGTAATCTAGTCCCAACAATCGAAACACAGGCTTGATGAATGGAATTATCATCGGCAAACCATTTAATGCATTGGTTTCGATATTAAGAGTGCTCAAGATTTTGGCGTGTCGCGAAAACTCGTTATTTTCATTCTTCAGATTATTCGTCTCCTGACCGAATGATGTGTAGCAGAGTATGTCAAGGGTGAGGGCGCCAAACAACGAACGCATGTCATATTCAAACTCACCTCTGTTATTCACCTTTTCAGTCAGAAACGTATTTAGCTTTTCCAGACAAGTTTCCGTGCGTGTATGCATGTTTCTCAGTGCCACTGAATTAAAAGCTGGCGTGATAACAGAACGCATGTATCGCCAATGGTTACCCTTCGCCATGACCACGCAATTGTCCCACCATTCGGAGATGTAGAGAGCTTGCATGCGTTGAGGAAACTTATGAAACTGGCAAATAAATATTTCTCGGATTAGCTTTGGATCCGCCACAACAAGGTTTGGAAGGTTGCCCAAGTATGTACCAAAGACGCGCCCGTATTTTCGTATTGACCAAATATCGTGCGACAGAACGCCCATTTTCATTGCTTTTGGCAAACACCCCAACAGTGGATACGTATCGGCGCACTGCACCCCGAGGAGTCTGAAGTAGCGCCTTTTGTTGAACTGGTGCCACGTCAATAGGCCAATGAAAATAATTGAAATAATTATCCAAAACATTTTTTTCTTTGAGTGCTGCTGCTAATGGTTACACATTAGAGTGACATTCCCCTTAACATTGCCTTTTATACTAATATACTGCCTCGGTGCCACATGTGAGGCTTTTAATCAGCAAATAAAAACGAAGGCGCGTTTCGGTGGGAGGTCCTTAGAGAGAAACGTCATAATGACCGAAATATATTTGCCAAACTAAGCTCACTGTCTTGGTACCGTACCATATAGGGAAATGTAAAAGACGGATCCTCAAAAGTGCATCAAAGGAGACCGACCCTTGGTTTTATAGTGTCTTGAAATAGAATAATGTTTACATAAATTGACATTGCATTTGTTTAAATAATAGGGACATGGTATACGCACTTTTATGGATGGAAATTCAGGAACATTTTGACTTATTTGCATAATTGTTACGAACCAGTCGTAATAGAACATAAATACAATCTAAAAATATCTTGAAGGCAAAGTTATGGTTTAAGGAATGTCTGATCACTCCATGTTTGGTTTTTCACTCTGTGTATAGGTCCACAATAAAATGTCGCATCATTTATTTATCATAATCTACTAGGGCTGCAGCAGTAACATAAATTATAAAATTGTGGACGTCCTTTTATCTACACGCTTCTATGTCAGCTGTAGTACAATGTACTACATATTATTAAAAAGAAGTGATGCATTGACCAATATGTGTTGATCAATATTTTTAATGGCGATTTAATTAGCAATACATTATAGGTTTTATTAAAGTATCAAACAATACTATGAAAAACCATAAGAAATAAATTGTCAATATAATGTAAACAAGATTTAAGTTCATTTCATAAAATAAATATGCATACAATTGTTTAAAAGTGTTTCTGTATCATTGTTCATAACTTTGTTTCAATTGTGCGAAGCGCAACACACTGTATCGAACCACATTTTGGGTTGTCAAGCATTGCCAGGGGGCGTGTCTGGACACGTGACGTCACCATTGTCTTGCTATCACCTGGCGCAACTGATCGCTTGAAGCATCGTCCATGAGTTGATATTCTACATTAGGACTATGTGAAACATTTGACAGACCTTTGTTTCAACGGAGTCAACGGTCAGGCATCTATTACTAAAATATAACAAAAACGTAAATTTGTAATAACTAAAAAACACTACATGAACTATGATAATGAAATGTGTTATCCACGTTGAGATCCATGTTGGATCATTTGTCTGTCTGTCAATCTCTTTCTCTATTGATTCGCCCGTTGTCTGATCGACTGAAAAGACAACACACACATTACATATCTCGAAAAGTACATACAGTATTATCATAGAAATGATATTTATATTCAAACTGATGCCAGCCTAGTACATGATTTATAACTACGCCATAGGTCAAATTCATGTTATTGTGTACTACAATAGAACTATACTCATCATTAAACTTGATATACGTGTGCACCTGAAGACCAATATGAGGTTTATGCATTTTCACCAGTCTTGTTTTTTTTCTGTTTCTACAATATGTACATGTTCAAGCATAGAATGAGCAAATAAAAGTTTAGATAACGTAATATTAAAGTCACGCCATTTACAGCGATGATAAATTACAACGTCCAGGGGAATCGGTGATAACATAGACAAGCTGAAACATTGAAAAAACTTTAATAACACTTATCATAATTAATTCTGAATGAATAATATATGTATACTTGTAATTGTAATTTGTTGTTACTTGGTTTTATGAGCACTGATAGCGGTGTAATGTAACCCTTTTCAGCGAGTTCACAGTGTAGAGTTAGTGTATTTTCTTAATCAGGTGACAATCTTGTTGCTGTACACGTATGTAACAGTTTAGTAATTACCACATCGTAATACTTCTGTGACCAATGGACAATGAAATCGATTATGAAACATTACATGTTTACAGATACAGGGAATTTGTGAAGGCAATGTACAATCGCTATTTGATGGATCGAAGTTTCCACTATAGGGCACTCCCGTATGAAGTCAATTTTCAACTCCTTGTTAACTGTTAAAAGGGCAAATTTTTGTTTCTTAAGTTCTGAGAAGATGGAAAATTATTAGCGAACATTGACGTCGTTGTAGACTAGAGCAGTTTTTATGATGTTGTGATAGTTTTGATTTAATGACTACTTTGTCTTTGTTGTTTATATGTTATCATTTTACGTGTAGGTGACTTACAGCAAACGTTTTNAGTTCCCAACTGTATTACAGCAAATTTTTTTTTTTTTTTTTTTCTTTTCGAAAGGATTAGTATAAAAGACAGTTGCAATATACGTATTGTATACGACCATTTAACAAACGGGACGCATTAATTAATATGGCAACACCTGCATCTAGGACAATGTCCGCCCTCTATTTCTGAACGTCTAAATCAGTTCATCATTTAACTTTGTGATTATGTTTTTGGGCATAATATCTCGGCTAAGTATGATAACAAGCTAGATCGCCTGAAGCACTTCGAAATTGTGGATCTTGAATTACGAGAAATTTGCCAACTTGACCTTCTCCGCTCTAAAACTAAAATTAGAACTGTTAAACTGAAACAAATGTATTGAATTTGTGTCGTTGTGCTGCGACATTAAGTGTGGAGCTTATCAAATGGTCTATAAATGTCTGTCCGCCGTTGAAGTTCGGTGTGAAAATTTGTTTTGTCATATTGTGACCTTGATTTCGGAATTGTTAATCATGTAGGTCAGTAAACAACTTCAAACACCTAAGTATAAAAGGTCAAAATAACAAGAGCATGCAATATAAACCTTAAAAGTGCATTTGTTGACGAATTGGTTGGATTCCAATGGGCAAAATTGTTTGAATTATATCTATTGTATTAATGGAATTGTAAAAACTATAAGATTAATGTCAAATTTCAAGAGAACAGTTTGCATGCCTGAAAAACAGCATTAAAAACAATACCTTCAAATACAAAACGGCTGAAAAAAATGCATTTTTCAGACTTCTTCAATTTAATTATTAAATTGGAACTTAATTCACCGCGGTTTATTAACATGCACAGGCTGATCATTTGCGATCTCCTTTTGTCAGTCCAACATCGTCATTGTTCGTCAATGTTTCATTTACACGACATCTCTGCCTAAACCGCAAGGTTGATTTTCACGAAACTTCACGTGAATTAGTTCTTTAGTAACCGTCTATGGCAGAAATTAGTCAAGCTCCAGAGACATATGATTTAATTAAACTTCTATAACAAAATAATATCTTCTCTTTATCTACAGGTCCCACAGCTTTGCTATGTTTTATGTGATAAAGAGTTTTCCTCTTCAGTCTACATCATTTTTTCATGTATAGTTTTTCAAATTAGAGAGTTAGATTTGGCTATTTTCCGGAGGTCACATGGTTAATATAGTATTTATTATCAAAATAACTTTATACATTTTTCCTTAGAAACCGCAGGGTGTTTGATATGTAGTTTGTAACATCGCAATGATATTCTACTTACTTTGTTCAAATAACGCATTGGGTCAAAGCTGGCCACGCCAAGTGGGTCAAATGATTTTGAATGACATGAATAGCATCCTTTTTCTCATAAGCCAACTAGCCCCAAAGATGTGATATTTCGAACGTGATATTAACAAGTGATTTTCTACACAGCATGATCAAACATGCCTCTGTGGTCAATATCAAAACTGGCCTATACCGGAGGAGATTAATTAATTGAAAAGACACATTGCAAAATAACATCAAAACCAGTCTTCTTCGGAACACCAAGGCCCAGAAGTGGAATATATAAGTGTGAAACATTGTGTAGCGGTCATGCTCAAGTTATGCCTCGAGGTAAAAACTGGCCCCGGTTTCTTTGATACAGTGTAATTAGTTTTAATTTATCACAAAACTTAAATGTGTTTTGTGATCATTTACTTGTCAGCAATAACCTTGCAAAAAGTAAGACAAATGTGCGTACTAAAACTCCAAACTTATGTCAAATGATCAGGTCGTCTAAATATAACCGCTCAAGGATTGATGCCAGATGAATGTTATCAGTCTGAACATTTTGGGACCATTTCTTGGGAACGAGACGGATCCATACTGGCATGTTCTTAATTTTTAACTCAACTTATTTTTATTGACAATGCGTACGACCGCACTAACTTTCACCATATATACATTTATCACATGCTATACCTTGTTTTCAATGTAATACAGACATTACGTATTTTTTTTATATAACACATGTGTAATACAACATTTTAAAGCGTTTTCATTAGCTACATAATCAATAACTAACCAATCGCATGGCTTTATTTTGGTGAAATGACGTCGTCAACATGAAATGACGTCACGATAGTAAACAACTTTTAGATCTACCAGCATTTGTTTGGTCAATTAAGATGTATTTTATTTAGTTAAAAAGCAGGTGATAAAAAAGATCTGACACTCGTTGTCATATCATACCATATTTTAATAAACTCGTCCAGTAGGCCAAAGGCTCGCTTACTAACACAACTCCTGAACTCGTGTAATAAAATATGGTATGATATGACAACTCATGTCAGATCCTATATATATATATAGGAAAAATAACCACCCAGACTCATTAGCAGGAAATCAATGCGTGTTACATAAACCATCCGCGAGTCTTTTATTTAAGGCAAGCATGCAATTGAATAGACAAACAACGTTGTCTTGTTTCGTTTATATTGGTCGACCATATTAAGCATAGAGTAATCAAATAAATTGTTCGACTTGAAATGTTTTTTCTTAAATAATATTGAATTATGCACTGAAAGGCAGGTCAATGTGTCCTCTTGTCACTTCAAATCTAGTTGGCTTGCACATGATGAAATAATGATCACTTTAGTCCAATTTGCACATGTATTATCCGTTTGGGAAAGTTGGCATATAAATTTTTACAAATTACAAAGTAGTACAAACACGGTGACGGGACGCACTGTGTCAGCTCCATTGGAGGTGTTTATAAAACGAGTGCTTGTGACACCAAAGGTGGTACGGTGGGGGTACAGATGTTGTGAATAATTCTGAATTACTTTGCATGGCTTTTTTGTTCTTTCATTAAACTTTAAATGTTTCAACATCAACAGCATCAAAAACAGTCTTCTTCGGCACAACAAGTCTTAGAAGTAGAATATATAGATGTGAAAAATTGTATAACATCCCAGTTCAAATCATGCCTAAACGTAAAAAAACCTGCACAACCCTGTTTATGTTATACAGTGTAATACAATTAATTTTAAAATTAAATCTTATTAATCCCAAAACTAAAATGTGTGATGTGATCATTTACTTTGTCAGTAATAACATAGAAACAAGTAAGACAAATGCGCGTACTAAAATTCAACACGTATGTAACATGATCAGGTCGTTTAAATATAACGCCGTACGAATTGATGCCAGACGTTTGCTATCAGACTGAACATTTTTTGGATTATTTCTTGGGAAAGAGACAAATCCGTACTGTCTGGGGGTGTTCTTATTTTTTTTATCTGTTCTAGTTTTCATCTAAAATGCGTCCAACCGCACTTACTTACACCAGCCCCTGTTGGACCACACCTCAATGCGTCCAACCGCACTTACTTACACCAGCCCCTGTTTGACCTCACCTCAATGCGTCCAACCGCACTTACTTACACCAGCCCTTTTTGGACCACACCTCAATGCGTCCAACCGCACTTACTTACACCAGCCCCTGTTGGACCAAACCTCAATCACCTTTTATCTATTTGCAATTGAATAAAAGCGTACTTTAAATGGAATTAAAACAATGTGAGAATGTTAGTGGTATGGTCGCCATAAACTACGTTTTCGTACGATGAACGTTTGTGCAAGTCATAATACAAATCAAATTGTCTTGTTTCGTTTATATTGCTCGACCATATTAGCACATCGTCGGATACCCACGACTAATTCATTCCGTTACTCTCCAGCATTAGCCGTGGGACAATATGAGCAAAACACGCCGTTTTGACCTTAACTGTAACCTTTCAGTAGACCAATGAAATCGCAGTTAACAAAACGAATACTCTTCGCTTTGGATGTATCGGTAAAAAGGTAAACAAACCAAACGAGAACACGTTCTGCAACTCAGATCGCTAAAATTGTAATATTTACTGTTCATTTCAATTCAAATTTACGTATACAGTTGTATCTTCATTGATTAATATACTTTTAGTTCTAGTTTGTTTAAATTTGTATTTTGATTCTGCCTTGCAATATAATTTCGCGACTCAGAACTTTTCATCAGAAAAAGTTTAGAAACTCTGATAATAGATTTCTGCTTTTAAAACTGTGCCCTTTGCATTATTTAATTGATACCCAACATTTATTCCGTTGCTGTGAGGTATTTCATTGATTCATAACCAGTATTAAGGTATCTTTATTTTAAATATTAATTGATTCTTCTGTCACTGTCACACTTAACTATACGTTTCTGGAAACATTAATGATTAGACTAGGTTTAACAGCAATTTTCATACCAGTTTAGTGTAAATTTCTTGATTTTCATATTAATAAATATGCTGTTTCGAACTGTTTTGTGGTTTAAATATTTTCTTTAGAATACTTTGTGAGAGTGTTGTGATTGGTCATACAGTAGGTCAGTGTTCTGTTGTTTATTTTTAATGTCCACTGATCAAGTTAATTGACTGAGTTCTTCTTCTGATACAGCACTCATTCTAGATCAAAGATTCTGTGACCCAAAAAATAGAGTTGCTCTTTTTAGCAAATGCCTTATTCGTCTGCTTGCTTAAAGATTTTGATTTAATTTCCAGTCGGTTAATATTAAGGCATTTTACTGTTAATGATTTAATCATGTATAATTAAATTGCTTGCATTATTTTTTATGAATATTAAGAGTCACCGGTGTTTGGTACATGGCCAAGTCACTTTGATACTATCAATATGTCATAATACAACATTTTTCATCATTTTGACAAAAAAACAAACTGATAAGAATAATATATATATACATGTTTATATTATATCAGAATTTTTTTTATTTTTTTTTGTCAAAATAATTAAAAATGTTGTTTTTATGACATATTGATAGTGTTAGAGTGACTTGGCCACACGCCCAACACCTGTGTTAAGAATGAGTGTCTCCCTAATTATTGTTCTTCATACAAACAGTGTACATGTAACTTTAAATACAGAATCAGTGTTGTATTGTCTTTTTAATTGAAGATAGTATTACATTTTAAATTGATATGGTAAATCTGGGGGAAGTTTCATTTATTTCAATTCTATCTGAGCTGTTTTTAGTATTGTAAACATTGTAACAAAAGAAGTCATTGTTTTTTATGATTAAATTTTTCATTGAGCTTGATGGTTCAAATGATGTCTGCACAACAAAAGTAACAGGTCTCTAGATAATGTTCTTTAACTATTAACTTAACAATAGAAATAAGAATTAGCTTACATTTGGTAGGAATAATTATGTTTAAAGGGGACAATTCGCAAATAAGCAATGTCTCTTTTTCCCATAATTTAAAGAATTGTCTGCAAAAACCTTGTAAAATCCCGTTATTGTTTGGGAATTAGTTAAAGGGTCTTTACAAGTAAACAACTGGTATGTTGTTTAATAAATCCTATATTTATTGTATTCATTACAATTTTTTAATAAACCAAGATTCCTTTTGCATCCAAAACATCATTACATGGAGGTTTGTTCAAAATGGAAAAAGTTATCATTGGAAATATTTTAATTACCTATGTCATGAGCTCTTAATAATGTCATTTAATGTATAATTAAAAAGACTTAAAAACAGTATTGTTAAAGGGGAAAACATATGCTACTTTCAACTGTATTTTTTTTATGAATGTAACATAGGTGGGTTAAATATGATAGATATATCTTCTTTTGAAAAATACATGAAAATAACATGGAATAAGAGAGATAAGTGTAAGGCGAAGGAAATTGTTATTTACTGGTTAAATCATCAATATTTTTTAAAACAATATTTAATACTGGTAAAATGTTTGCAGAGAAAATATGTTTACTCTTGAAAAATAAACTATGTATTGTACATTGAAAAGCTTCCGATAATAAATTGTGATGATATTCTGGATTCCTCTTTTTTATAATTATAATTTTAAAATTAACAATTACAGCTATAATTAGATTAAAATTCTATATGAAAGAGGTATTCATTTTGTGAGTGAAATACTGATATTATTATAGCAAGAAATTGTTGTATTTTAAAAGAATCTTTGGATATCATACACATGTTGGAACAAATTAAATTTCCAATTGTACTTAGGATTACTTAACCTAATAAATTAATGTATTAACATTTTGAAGACATGCCTTATTTTGTATAAAAAGAACTCGAGGACCTATATTTCTCACTTACCTTAAGAAAATAGTAACAAGTCCTAAAGAAGAGAAACATACAATTATTACTTATCAAATATTAATTCAAAACTGTGACATTCCAGTTTGTCATACAAAATGGAACTCAGAATTCTTTAATATTAACTGAAAAATGTTCATGCACTCTTGTTCAATCAATGAGTAGTCCACAGAATCTTGGAGACAAAATCTCTTATTTTCAAAATGAAAATTGTTGCCAATTATTTATGTAATTCTGTATTTAAATTGTGAAGTCGAAAATACTATGCACTTGTTCTGGTACCCCATTTACCCTAACACAATTTAAATTTGTTGTTGAGATTGTTTGTATAAGTAGACCAAGCATGCCATCAAAGATTGGAGACTATAAGGAATGAGTCGAATTTGGATATTGCAATGGTTTCACTTGGTGTTTGTCTATAATAATAATATTGATTTTAACAATAATTTATATTGACACATTTCAAGAGTCTAAAGAAACATCATTGTCACAATGAAGTAGCATAAACTCCATTATCTTGATTAAAATGTAGATTGTTAATAATAGTAACGTGAAAATTCCTGAGCTCAAACTGTGGACTGAACCAGGGTCTTCCGAGTGGTAACCGCGTCGCTAAACAGCTAGCTCATCAGCAAGGCTGTTGGAAGTTACCTTATTTAATTACAATAGAAGATATACTTTTACAACACTTAATTCCACTCCTTTACTTATGTCAACATTGTTGACTATTTTAGTGGGTCACGAAAGTATATGACAATATCAAAATAATTGTTTACTTACTATAATTATCCTCCTTCCAAACAAGATGTTTATTTGTTGAAATAACAATTGTCTGTCCCTATTCATGTTATAATTCATCATGATCTAAGACAGACAATGATAAAATATATGATTCTTCATTAGGATCTCGTCCGATAAACGTAGCTATGAATCCGAGGGAAGTCAGGTATTCACATTGTTCTTTCATTATTGACAAAACTTCAAAAGTGGATTAACGACAACAACTTAACAGCCAGTGCACTGATTTCTTTTGATAAATTGATACACCAAGCTTTTCCCTCCACCTGTCCGAGTGCTTAAAAAGACATCGCGCCAATGTAAGAGACTAGAGATACTTTTCTCTGAAAGTCGTTTAAATTCTTAATTTTAAAGTATAAGCACGACGAAATTCCATTTCTACGGACGACGCCATTTTGACAACAAACCCGAAGTCTCTATCGTACGAGTTGTATCATTGGTAAAAAATTTCATTGGATCCCTCATGAAACCGTGAGGGATCCAATGAAATTACTGGATTTGACACACCCTAAAACGGTGAAAAGTGTTCGTAATGTCCCACGGTCGATAAATGGAGAGTAGCGGAATGGGTCGAACGTGGGTATCCGACGATGATATTAGCATAGAGTTATCAAATACATTAATCGACTTGAAATGTTAATCTTAAATAATATCGAATTATGCACTGAAAGGCAGGTCAATGTGTCCTCTTGTCCCTGAAAATCTAATTGGCTTGCAAATGAATAAATTATGATCACTTTAGTATAATATGTACATGTATTATCCGTTTGGGAAAGTTGGCATAACAAAATACAAATTACAAAATAGTACAAACAAGGTGAGGAGACGCACCGTACCAGCTCCATTCGAGGTGTTAAACAAAAGCGAGTGTGACACCGGAGGTGGTCCGTTGGAGTACAGATGTGGTGTTAAATACGAATTACTTTGCGATTTTGTAGTTCTTTCATTTAACTATAAATGTTTCAACAGCGACAATTTATGTTATAAGTGAGAATGATCATGAAACACTCGATAATATAAACCTTAACTAATCGATAAAAACGGCTGTACGATTTTTTAAAGTTGAAATTAATGTAAACGTTTTCATGCACTAACATTTTTGTTTTACAGATCGGAGTTAATATTATTGCTATTTTTTACTTGTGAAACAATCGCCTTTTTGCCTTTTGACAATTGGAATATTAAATCAATGTTTTAAATGTATTAAGTATTTAATGGAGATCATAAAATGTTATTGGCCCAAGGTGAAACGTTGGTGCTGACATAAATATAGACAAGAGTTCCGCGGTCGGAGACATACGCCCCCAAAACAGAGTCTTGATTTTAACACTTATTGTGACAGTGACCTTTGACCTAGTGACCCCAATTTCAATAGGGTTAATCTACTGCCCAAAGCCACCCCAATTTCGATAGAATGACCCATCTACTGTCCAAGGCCAATGCACATGTGAAGTATCAAGCCAATCGGTCAATTCGTTGACGAGTAATTGATCGGAAACGATTTTCACACTTATTGTGACAGTGACCTTGACCTTTGACCTAGTGACCCAAATTTCTATAGGGGTCATCTACTGTCCAAGGCCAATGCACATGTGAAGTATAAAGCCAATCGGTCAATTTGTTCACAAGTTATTGATCGGAAACAAACTGGTCTACCGACAGACACACAGACCGACAGACACACAGACCGACATACCGACCGACCTTCATCCAGCAAAACAATATACCCCCTCTTCTTCGAAGGGGGCATAAATATGACAGAATGTCTTGTACAAAAATTATCAAGCTGAATATTGTTGAAACAAATTGGTGGAAACAAAATAGTTTTCTTGCTCTTTCCGTCTATTTCTTGCGGGTTGAATGTTTTTTGGCCATGTTTCGTTCGTCCGTCCTTTCGGATTTCGTTTCCGTTCTGAATATGTTAATTTGTGTGTACATTACTTGAGAAAGGTACTCCATGAAGCAGTAAACGAAACACGCGTCTTAAAAACGTGTTATATAACAATTACAACTACATGTGTCGATTTCTTGAAAAAATCAACCAGACCACTTTGGAAGTGAGAAGGTCCGAAAACTGACAAATACCATGGCAAAATTCCATAATATCTTATTATAATGTGTATGTTTGTGTATAGTTTGTATGGTAACATCGTCTGCTCTGCAATGATTATGTTTAGTTAAATAATAACTGAAATAATAATGCAAGCAAAACTGATCAGTTGTCCAAAATGTCATATAAGGTATCATAAAAGGAGAAACCTAAGGTATGCTGCACCGTCTAAAATACTAGACTATGCTAAATATAAATGTTATACTTTGCTTCGGGAATGTTTTCCAAACTATATTTGGTTTCGAACAATAATTGTGTAGACATATTATGTTTACTTGATTTTAAAAGCTTAATAGAGAGATTGGTAAGGTTATTTCTTACACAAGACAAACTACAAAAAAGTATCCATACAAAATATATTTAAATACGCAGTTCAATAGAGAACAAAAATGCAACGGTTTAAACATTCATTTTTTTTTTCTCTTGACTTTCAAACATTTGTTAAAATATAAATCACTAACACAGTTGTAAGCATTGTATCCATCTGTTGCAGTATTATTTTTATTTCATAGATTATCTAATTGGAGACCATTCCAAAGGACAATGATTGAAAACAAAACACATTGTCTTTACTTAACTTAAAAGCGTGTAAACACAGTTTGTTCTGTATATATCGAAACTGTTGCAAACACATCAAAACACGCATCTACGTTGGCTCGACTCGATATATTATTCGCAATAGAAAAACTTTTATTATGTTAAAAGTATTGACAAATTTAAATGTATAAATGTAAACAAAACTGTGTATGAAATGTAGTTTATGCGTTTAATAAATGCGTCATTTTTTAGGATTTAAAAGTGTACGCTAATGTAATAATGTGATTGTGATAAAGATCATAAAGTTTTAACTCTAACCGTGTTGTTGTTCAACTTTAGATCCAATTCTAACGTTTGAGAAACATAGTGGTGAATTTCATGATTAGTCAAGTCCAAACTGTTTAAGAGTGTCATACTTAAGTTAACAGCTGATGATACTTAGTGCAAAAAATAAGTTTATATTTAAAACCTTTAAGGATTTTGTTTTAAATTATGCATCTGAAAGAAGTAGTTATTGTTTTGTAAATGTAAATTTTCAATTTTGGTCAAAAATAATGATTTTGTTTTACTTCATAAAAATAATAACATTTTTGTAATGTGCATGCCATTGTATTTTTATTTTCATTCTTTGTTTGCATAAACAAAACTTATTACAACTGATACTCCATATTTGCTTGACTCCATTTACAACCGTCAGATCTGAAACCACCATTGCTGGAGGCTCAAATAAAACCGGCATAAAAAGTGAAACCAGTCACATAAATTACACCGGAAAGACAACGCAAATACTATTCATATTTCTTTTCAAGGTGTTGTTTGGTATACCTTTCCATGTTTATCCATTGTTTATTTAATGTAATGGAAATGTAAGAGTAACTATGCGTGATGTTCGGCACTATTGTCTCCCGTTTGCTTTGGACTATAATTAAATTATATATGCGCAGATTTGGTGTATTATACTTATAGAAAATGATATAGAATTGTTTGATTGGTTGAATTGTGTTGTCTTTATTCGCGTGATATTACCTCGCGAGGATTGGCGAGATAAAATAATGTGTCGATGCTTCTTACGCTTATTGTATTCATTCAACACAGAAAGTATACATTGGATTTGTTAAATAAAACGTTTCTCCACATAGGGTTATTGTTTTTTCTTTTCATATTTCCAAAAGTGTCGGCAGAAAACATGGTATGGATGCAATTTGCTTTTGTTTACATTTTCTGTTGCGTCCTTTTTCCAAGGTCAGATGGTCAAAATCAATATGTGTGTGCACTCCCAAAATTCTTCAGCTGTATAAACGATTTTCGAATTACTTTGCATATATAAAGCGCATATTAAAATAGTATCTGAAGCTTCACTCAAATATTCGTTCAAAAATCCATGATCCTTAATAGTTGATACATATGACTGAGCTTTGCATTTCCCCTTTAAAATAATGTAGGTACAGTCATTGATGTTAAAAACATACCTTTAATGACAAAACAACCAAAATAATATACGATTAATTTTGATTGTGTTATTTATGGGACTGTATTTGTTGATATTTAAAATTGAAGGACAGTTTTGGCTCAATTACATAAGATTGGGTCAATGGAGGTATTACGCTAATTTTTTTATGTGTGTGTTACATTCTTATCTAGCTAGGACTTCCATTTTAGGCCTGAGATGACTTTACTTTAATTATAATAGAACATTGAGTTTATGAGTAATTGCACTGAAACCTCGAATTCAATGCTTGACCTTTTTATGATTACATATTCATTGGCAGTGCTAAAAAGTGGCGTCGGAGAACCTGTTCTTACTTAACAAGTTCATTGTAATTGTCCAGTCTACTGCGTCATAAACTTTAACAGAAGCTGGGTCTTATTTTACACGTAAAATATGTAGATATAAATATGGTGTTTGATTTGAACAATTGCTGCGATAATAATATTGACATATATACATCAATTTTCACACGTCAACTTATCTGTTTCTGCGAAAATACTCCCCCATCAAAAATAGGTACAATAAGAACAGTTGATCATCCATGGCTACATAATTATATTCGAAAGGAAATCCGACGCCGCAACTGAGCATACAAAATAGCCAAGGCTACCAATTTAGACCGACACTGGCAAATTTATCGCCAACAACGTAATATTATTAACAATCTTTTCAGATCAACGAAAAAAGTTCACTTTGATAATCTTGCTTCACTGATAAGTGAAAATCAAAACTCATCATCCGACTTCTGGAAAATGATTTAAGAAAAAACAAACAAATAAAAACACCTCACACAACGAGTTGCCTCCCTTAATTCATAATGGTACCATATACGAGTCACCCATTGAAAAAGCGAACATCCTAAATTCCTTCTTCCAATCTCAATCTACTATTACTATACCCAGTACGCATATGCACAACTTACATTCCCAATTCAGATCGCCCCGTCTTTGAAGATCTCATCATTTCCCCTCAAGATGTCTTAGATTTCATAACAGTTATGACAACGGGAAAGGCATCAGTACCGGAACAAGTAAAAAGTCAAGTCTTAAAGCAAATTGCATCTGAGATAAATCTTTTGCATTGTTTTCATCAGTACTGGTACGGTCCCACGAAGCTGGAAAGACACAATTGTTTGGGAAATTATAGACCGATCTCCTTTTTAAGCGTTTTATGTAATTATCTGGAGAGAATTATCCACCAATATATCTTTAACCATTTAAGGGCTACCGACTTTATAACACCCTTTCAATCAGGTTTCATACCAAAAGCTTCCACTGTCAACCAACTAGTCTCAGTATATCACTCCTTTTATAAAGGTCTTGACAAAGGTAAAGAGGTTACAGCCGTATTTTGTGACATTTCTAAGGAATTTGATAGCGAATGGCACGAAGGACTTATTCACAAGCTCTGACTAAGTGGTATGTCGTGCAATCTTCTTTTTTGGTTAAAAGACTACCTACATGAGAGGAGCCAGTGTGTTGTAATCTCCGGCTGCCAATCTGACCCATTACCCATAAATGCTGGTGTTCCTCAAGGGTCTATCCTAAGGCCCCTCCGTTTATTATATACATCAATGATATTGAACGAGATCCAATGTGCCTGTTTGCAGACGATACCGCGCTATATATAATCGTCGACAACCCGGTTGATGCGGCTAATAACTATAATCTTGCAAAAATTCATCCAAAACCGAATCCTTAGTACTATCTAAAAAAATCAACCGCCCAAATCCACCCTCTCCTTTTCTCAACGACTTCCTAATCACTGCGGTATCGTCTCATAAACAGCTAGGCTTAAATGGTTCTGTTTCATGTTCGTGGCATAACCATATTGCATTAATCAAGAAGAAAGCATGGCACAGAATCAATCTAATGCGAACGTTTAAGTTTAAGCTCGATAAAAAGTCCTTTCTATCGATAAACACAACATTTATTAGACCAATTCTTGATTACGCTGATGTAGTCTGGGATAACATTCACATACACAAGATTAAATAGAACTTGAAACGATTCAACAGGACGCATCAAGGATAATCAGCGACGGAGCACGTTTGGCATCGTTGCAGAATCTATATAATGAAACGGCTCTCGAACCATTTAAAAATAGGAGAACAAAACATAACCTTACCAACTGATATAAATGTATAATTCACTTCACTGGGTGAAAGATCGGCTTATCCACTTCGTAATTCTAACAATATTCGCAGCATTCAATGTAAATCACAACTTGTTTCACGATCCTTCCTACCGTCAACTATAAACTTATGGAAAAATCTAATATATATTAATTCCCCATCATTACAACGATGGGGAGCGGACGTCTAATGTTCTACATGCGCGTTTACGAATGCATTATAGCAGCTTAAATAAACATGTGTACGCGAAAAACATTGAACAAAGTCCATATTGTCAATGTGGTGAGATTAAAGATACATATCACTTTTTCTTTAATTGCACCATTTATACTGGTAAAAGAGTTATCCTTTTTGACAATCTGTACAGTTTCCCATAACTTTGCAGCTACTTCTTTTCGGTGTAAAAGACGGATCATACGTAGTTAATATTAATATTCAGACATGTTCAGTCTTTCATCCGAGAAGGTTCTAACCCTACTCCATCTCAGGAACAAACCATATTTCTGCTAACGATGGCCCGTCCCGCAACTGCTTCTTTTCTTACCGCAATTTCCCTTATTCTGAAACTCTACTCTTTCACTTCTTTCCCTGTCCTTCTCAACTAAACGGTGTTCAAATACCTATCACTTTACAATATTGTTCGTCATTTTGCCATTTTTATAAAATGTTGTCAAACATTTGGTTGTTTACACCATACCAGCAGCGCTTCTAACTGACAGAAGAGAGACAAAGCATAAGCCTCGAGCTGTTTTCTCAATTCTGTCAAATTGTATTTTACAGCCTTTGTGTTAAGCAATACTGCAATTTCTGTCTGTCTAGTATATTGTTCGAAAATAGTATGCATATTTGAATTGTATTGCTTATATGTACTTTGATTATGTAAAAAACTAGTTATTGCACTGAGAGCGTTTTGTAGGTAACGTACATTCGGTATAACGTCAACGTCGTTGTTACGAAAAATAGAAGAACTGGATCCGCTCAATAACTTGACATATGGCACTGAAATTTTGTGTGTAGGTAGCTTACATGTAGTCCTAGCTTCGGATTGCGAAACAATCTAATTCAATGAAATTCATAAGTAAAAAAAACTTTGAAAACCTGGTTTAATGTATTGTCTTGATTCTTCTTGTAATTGGTTTTATATGTTTATATGTTTAATGTTCCTAACGTATGTCACAACAAATCATGTTCTGTGACATTTAAATGGGGCGGGTGCATCGGTGTCAGATATACACATTTACACTTTTCTCAATAGAGATGTATTGGAAGCTACTCATTTGATCGTTCTGATACGTAACAGGAATCAACTTATGAAACTAGATGTGGCACGGACACTTAACTATAGACTTAAACGTTTAAACACATACATTTCCGCCAATCAGTTAAAGAAGTTAAAGAAGATCTTCTTCCACACACACATCATATAAACATATATAAATACTCAATTCTGATAACAATAAATGACCAAAGAAATATGATTTCACACAATTTGGTGCAGCTGCAATCCCTTCCTTTTCGATCATTATACTAGTATTTTCTAAAGGAAAATAAATGACAAAGGGTTGTAGATAAATGTCCTTCTTCTATAATCTAGTGCACATTTAGGTCACTCTTGTGTAAAAAACAAACATCCGCTAAGCAGTCAAAGAGACGTTGAGTTAAGTTTTTAGGGACTATACATTCTTTAGTAAAAAATCACAGGGCCATAATTTTTCCGAAATTCTTTTCAGCCAGAATTTCTTCCTGTTACACATACCTCTTCACTTACAGAATAGTAAAATTGAATCAGATAAGCCATATTTGGTCTTAATTTTTCTCTTGTAAATAACCTGGTGCTGTATTTGTATTCCACTCAAAAACGAGGCATTTATAAGCATTAAGCGTATCCGTAGGTCCATAAGTTTGTGTTCCCAACTCTTCTTTAACTGCTGGGTGGATTTAGCTCAAACTAAGCTAAAGTTTCACATTCGAAACTCTTAATACCTTTGATGATATTATTTGTTACGGATCGTTGGGAAAAGCTTAGTGCAGTGAATAGGTTTGTTTGTAAGAAGGGGGTTAAGGAGGGTTGAGAATAGTCTAGACCAGTATTGGATAATAAGAAGATGGTGGCTACCGACAGTTACGGATAAAAACTATATTTATTGAAAGCGTCTAATCCTTCCTTAGATCTTTTACATTTTGCTTATATCTGTGTATTTAATTTATGTTCACTGAAAGCAAATTGACTCCAAGGCTTATTGGTGACATATTGAAGAACTATTAATTGTAAATATTTTGTATCGAATATAATGTTGGATGCATTCATCGACTTAAAACAAAACATATTTAATTCTTAAATTGAATATAATAATTATATTTTCTATATGTGTCATGTTATGCAGATGGATGCAATGCTTACAACTTTGTTAGTGATTTATATTTTAACATATTTGTTTAGTCCTGAAAAAAATGTCTGTATAAAACTTCGCATTTCGTTGTATTTTTGGTATTTTTTTTCGTTTCTCTAAGGTAAGAATGAACCTAAACACTCTCCAATTAGCTTTTCCCATTAATAACATAAAAATTATATGTCTATAAATTTTATTCGACACCAAGTTTATATTTTGGCAAAAATTTATGAAGCATAGTATAACGTTTACATGTATCATAGTCATGTATCATAGAAGGTACAACATACCTCATTTTTCTGTTTTATGATACCTTATTGCATTTTGGACAAATGTTCATATCTTCTTTGTATTATCATTTCAGTTAGGATTTAACGAACTTAACAATTGCAGTGCATGCGTTGTAACCAGACAAACCATGTACACACATAGACACACTATAATATATTATGTAGTTTTGCCATGGTATAAGCCAGTTGCCGGATCTTTTACTCGCGGAGTGGTTTGGTAGATTTGGTTAAGAAAATGACACTTGTTTCGTTAAGTAACATGAACTACTTTTCTAACGCGATTTACAAACAAATTAACATATACCGAGCGGAAACGAAATTGGGAAAGCGGACCGACGATCGAACCATAAAACATTCAAACCACATATTTTTTAAGTTTTTGTCTGCACCACCGTTTCACTTTGGTGCAATAACATTGTATGATTTTCGCAAAAAAAGTAAATGCAATACAACATTGATTAAAATGCATATTGTCACAATACCAGATGCAATTGTATAACGAGTCACAATGTACAATGCTATTAACTCTGATCGGTAAAATAATAATGTAAGTGCATTAAAAAAAATTAACATTAAGTTCAACTTTTAAAATCTTGTTGCCGTTTTCCGTCGATTATTAAACGATTGTATCGAGTGTTCCATTATCATTCTCTCAGATAATGTTTTTTTGTGTTGAAACATTTTATCTTTAAATGGAAGAACGACGAATCAATGCAAAGTTATAAGTATTAATCACAACATGGTACTCCACCGTACCATCTCTGGTGTCACAAACACTCAGTTTCTTAACACCTCGAATGGAGCTGATACGGTGCGTCTCCTCACCGTGTTTGTACTTCTTTGCAATTTTTACATGCCATGCAACCTTTCCCAAACGGATGCAAACATTTCCATTATTTGCGAGCCAATAAGATTCAAGGGGACCACAGTGGTAGGACGCATTGAACTGCCTTTCAGTGCATTATTCAATACTATTTTAGATAAACTTTTAAAGTCATGACTCAATGCTGAATATGGTCCAGCAGTATAAACGAAACAAGACAAGTTTGTTTGCATTCGCAATTAAACGCTTGCCTTAAATAAAAGACTCGCGGATGGTTAATGTAACACGAATTCATTTCCTGCTTATGAGCCTGTAGCGTCATTTTATCCTAAATTTATATATTAAATCTAATCCGTCACATTCATCGGTAATATTACTTGCACAATAGTTCACTGTACGGAAACGTATTGTATGGCGGACATTCAACTAACTAACCTTCTCACATTTTTTTATTTCCATTTTAAGTACGTTTTTATTGAAATTGCGAACAGATTAGACGTGCTGGAGGTGTGGTCAAAGATGAACAGATGTAAGTAAGTGCGGTTCAACGCATTTTAGCTGAAACTAGTAGAGATAAAATAATTAAGAACATCCCAGACAGTACGAATCCGTCTCGATACGAAGAAATGGTCCAAAAATGTTCAGTCTGATAACATATGTCAAGCATCAAATCGTAGAGAATTATATTTAGACGACCTGATCATTTTAGCATAAAATCTTATCATGCGCATTTGTCTTACTTTTTCAGGGTTTTTGCTGACAAAGTAAATGAGTACATCACACATTTAAGTTTGAGAATAATTTAAAACTAATAACATTGTATCAAATAAACCGGTTTGTTCCAGTTTTTCCATTGATGCATGATTCGGGTAGGACCGCTATACAATGTTTCACATATATATTCCACTTCTGGGCCTTGGTGTTCCGCAAAAGACTGTTTTTGATGTTATTTTGTAATATATGTCTTTTAAAAACTAATTAGTCTCCCCGGCGGTAACCAGTTTTGATATTTATACCAGAGGCATGATTTGAACATGCTGTGTACAGAATCACTTGTTGATATCACGTTCCAAATATCACAGCTTTGGGGCTAGTTGACTTATGAGAATTTTTTTTATTAGTTATTGTGCTATGCAAGTCTTTTTTAAATCATTTGACGCACCAGACGTTGCTAGCTTTGACCCACGGGCGTGATTTAAACAAACTGAGTAGAAAACCACGATATCACAAACTACACATTTAATATCATGCAACCTCTAAAACAATAGTTCATGTTATTTTCACAATAGATTCTATATTCACCGAATGACTCTAGGGTATAGCAAAGTTTAGCTCTATGATTTGAAAAACTTAACATTAAAAACAAACGATATAGAGGACCACTCTTTATCACAACAAATATCAAAGCTTTGGGGCCTGTAAATTCAGAGAAGATATTATTTCGTTATATAAGTGTATTTAAATCATATGCAACTTCAGCTTGACTAATTTCTCCCACAGAGGTTTACTAAAGTACTAATTCACGCGATGTTTCTTGAAAACCCACCCTACGGTTTAGACGGAGATGTCGTCTTAATGAAAAGTGAACAATTGATAAATAATTATAATTTACAACACTATTAAACGTGTGTGAATTGTATTTTCGTTGTGTTACCGGTTTCATTTTTGTGACTGGTTTCACTTTTAAGGCCGGTTTTACTTGAGCCTCCAGCTTAGAGTGAGCTTTTGCGACCGGCCTTTGTCCGTTGTTGTGTTTCGTGCGTCCACATCTTTAAATTGCAACAACCGATAAAATGTTACAACAATTTACAGGAATGATACTGTCTTGTCTTCTACACAACTAATATACATCTTTACGGTCTGTTGGATAAGAAGGTAATTTAAGCTTAAGTGGGTTTTTAAAATTAAAACATTTACCAACAACTCAGAGTAAACATTTACCGATATCTCAGAGTGGAGTTTTATCATTTAACAGAGATGATCATAAGATCTTATTGAAAGCTATATTTGCATTACATAAGTGATAAAGTGATGGGAGCTTAAATAGATTGTGGTAGTGAAAGTCCTG
This sequence comes from Dreissena rostriformis, assembly GCA_007657795.1. Classification (NCBI taxonomy): domain Eukaryota; kingdom Metazoa; phylum Mollusca; class Bivalvia; order Myida; family Dreissenidae; genus Dreissena; species Dreissena rostriformis. The sequence continues at coordinate 204,009 of VMBQ01000407.1, read as the reverse complement.
TACTTTAAAAATGGTATGCAGATTAAAAAGTTATCATTAAGTTATCAAGTTATAGAAAAGGTGACACTCCGTTACATAATTAAGTCACGGGAGCTAAGTAGATTGTGGGGTGAATACATTTTACGACATCAACTCCTAAACTGCCGTGTATATCACTCTGTTCATGATATTTACAATCAGTTGATGTAAAAAGAAGGTTTTCAACGGCAATGAAAATCATTGTTGTTAGATAAGGTAAGGAAAAGCTCAGTCAAAATCAAGGTCACTGTAACTTGTCACTTAGTAACTTTACCTTAGATATACTTGTGTGTGTGGGAAGCCTACATGCAGTCCTAGCTTCGGATTGCGCAATAATCTAATTCAATGAAAACCTGGTTGTATGTATTGTCTTGTTTCTTTTTATGTCCCCCAGTCTATACTGGGGGACATATTGTTTTTGCCCTGTCTGTTTGTTGGTTTGTTTGTTGGTTTGTTTGCACAAACTTTAACATTGGCCATAACGTTTGCAATATTGAAGATAGCAACTTGATATTTGGCATGCATGTGTATCTCATGGAGCTGCAAATTTTGAGTGGTGAAAGGTCAAGGTCAAGGTCATCCTTCAAGGTCAAAGGTCAAACATATGGGTCAAAAACGCTCAAAATGGGACATAGTGTTTCACAAACACATCACTTGTTGTAATTGGTTTTATATGTTTAAATGTTTAAATATCCTAACTTCTGTCACATAAAATCATGTCCTGTGGCATTTAACAAGGTGCGGGTGCATCCGTGTCATATACACATTTACACTAACTCAACAGAGATATATTGGTAGCTGCTGATTACATCGATTTAATACGTATCAGGAATCAACTTATGAAACTAAATGCGACACAGACACTAAACTATAGATTCGTTTGAACCCATACATTTCCGCCAGTCAGTTAGAGAAGATCTTCTTTCACACACGAATCATATTTACATATATAAATACTCAATTATGATAAAATGACCAAATGACTAGGATTTCACAAAATTTGTTTCAGCAACAATCCCTTCCTTTTCGATCATAATAACAGTATTCTCTAAAGAAAAATTAATGACAAAGGGTTGTAGCTATATGTCCTTTCTCTATAATCAAGTGTACATTAAGCTAATTATTATATTTAGCACGTTGCAGTCCTTCTCAGTAATGGGCACGTTGTAAGTAAGGACAATTTGTCTTACTAAAGTAGAATATGATTGTTTGTAGGAAAGCTTTTTATGTGCGACCAGGTCTATATGGTAAAGAGAATATGTTGTGCTGTTCACCTTGCCACCAAGGACGCTTTCTGTTTGGATACAAACTTGCGGATCTTTCCAAAGACATCACAAACTGGTAACTCCTCCAAATGATTGTCGCTATAATCACACGGCTTTCTGATCAATCCATCTCCAGAAAATGGGTGTAAAAAAGCATGCCCAGCTAATGCTCAGCATAAATGGAAAACTTATGAAGGACACACTGATATTGCAAATGGCAGTCTTGTTACCAAAATTGTCTTTCTCATAATGTAAATCAGACCATAAGTTTAAGCGTCCTCGACAAAGTTTGCGTCAGCTGAACCACCGTCTAGTACAAAAAGGTCTCATTCTCTGAAATTTCTTAGATTATGAAACCGCACACACACCAAACATGTGGGAGAGATCCACGAATAGAGTGTCTGATCTGAAAAGGTCATAATACAGCGCATATGTGGTGTGTATTTAGTGCGGCTGAGTTTAGTGCAAATAGGTGACTTACAGGTCACCTATTTGCACTAATGGTTCGAATTAGGAAGGACAGGCACTACTGACCTTGCTATAAATAGATCTGACTGCTCAAAACAGTAAAAAAGATGTCATTTAGAACACGTTCTAACTACGTCTTAACGTTACACTGTACATTAGTTATATAAAATACGAAAAGTCATCGGGAGACATTTTATATGTTCTAGAATGTTCTAGAACTTTTTCTAATATGTTCTAGAATATTCATTTTGATACGCGGCTTAATAACATTCACACACATATAAGCATGACATGTTCCAAAACTGAGTTTAAAAATACTTGTATATTAAACCAGGTTGAGCTTATTCACGTGGTATTCGTATTTTTCAAACCACGTTTTTTTTTAGTTAGTATGTGAATTATAAGATTTGGATAGGTTGGTTAGGTGTGTGTGCGTTTGGAACGCGGGGGCGAACGGCGGGCTGGGTTGGTTTGGCGGGCGATTGTAAGGCGTTAAACTGTGTTTTCCGCTCAAAAATTACTGAACAAATTAAGTTTTTTTTCAATTAAACTGCATACATTTGTATTAATATTTGTATAATTGTTCATCGCTTGGTATTGCATCCGTTGTGGGATTGATCGGGGATAACAGTAACAGTGAGAATAGAAAAAAAAACATCCCTCACTATTTTAACAGCAATACTGCTTTCTACAAAGCTTTATTACTTGCATGGAGTTATTCAGAAGGTCCTCATTCTTGGTTAATCCAAAATAACGCGCTTTTTCTAACATCAATACATTTTGCTACAAGGCTTTGATACTGGTATATATGATGTCTTTGAAAATTGTTAAAATACACGCATCGCCTGATCTCATTGCGTCACTGAGCTACTTTTCGACTCAGACGAATTCTTTTATTTGGCAAATTATTCGCTCGCGTAACATAAATACTACTAAACAAAAAAGCTTTGATACTTAAATTTAACACTCAACATACGCACATCACCTGACTTCATTTTGACCTTGATATTGACCTTCTTTTGATGATTTAAGACTCATGCAAGTGTGTCAATACTGACAAGGCTGTGTGTACATTGTGAAAAATATTCCAAGTGTTTAGCATACACTTTCTAGAAAGATCATACACACAATTGAATAATTGTAGAAATTTGTTGAAAATAGTTCAACTTATGTCAATGAAAAGTTTTTTTTTTAAGTTTATAATTTTATATCCTCAAAATACATGAATAGGTAAACAAATAATTAGACAAACGTTTACAGTAGTACACAATACATGTATAAATAGTAAAATATCTTACACTTCATCACCGATCAACACAGTTAACACAGTTAACATTGACATTATAAACAGAGTAAACTTATATACACATATTTTTGAGATATTATTTATAAGCATGGAATTTTATCAAATGGATATGGTTTAAGAAAATAAACCACCTAGAGGTCAACAAAACAGAAAAACAGTATACATGTGGTATTAACATTAAACATATAATAGTATATATTGTTACATTTTAAACGTATCGCTTTAACCCAGGATGCAGCGTTTTGAGCATTGAAAAATTTGACGCCCCTTCGTTAAGGAACGTTTGACACATCAATACGTCTGCTTGTTGTTCAAGCGCTCAACTGCACCATTGTTAGTAGAAGTTGCCCCTGCAAGTTTGAATGACGAGTGCAAACATGTAACATCATCTTGAGCACTTGTGACACTGTTCCCCGTATAATCATGATAACATACGCTCTACCGCTCTATTCACAGATATTGGCAGCAACTCTGGATGGGATTTCGAGATTGAATAAGGCACATATGGATTACCGTCCTTCGGCATTATCTCGGACAAGCAAGGTCGTTGAGTGCATATTTCCGAGAACCTGGCTTCTCTGGCCGGATTTGTCAGGTGTCTCCGGAGAATGCTGTTCCACTGCTTTTTTGAAACAAAGGTCCCACTGCTCAAATACATATTTAGATAAAAAGATACGCATTTAGATTGTACTTATGAAGTAACCATATCTGGGATAAATCCTTGGCATTGATAATCATTGTTTAGAAATCGCGTCAGTCTATTCAGGAACATCTGTTCGGCCAAGTATCTGCACATGAGACTACATAACTCTCCAAAATGTTAACTTCCTTGCGTCAACACCTGTTTCGAGTGAATCGACATCTTATTCTGCGAGTGAAGTCAGTGCCGGTAAACAGTTTCAATGACTGTATGTGTTAAACTCAAAACCTGTAATATTTGAGAATAAAAGCATAACGGAGCATCCTATTTTCAAATAAATTGTCTGTATGAAATATATTTTTATTAAACACAATGATCGATATCCAATCCAACTCGATATTAAGTATATGGCAGCTGATTGTATGACTTTCTTCTTTAAATATGATTAATATTATTAAAATCCATTGTCTGTCGCAAAATAGGCAAGTGCCAGTTAGATGCGCGTGCTCACCTGGCGCTATTTCGTTTCATGGCAATTACTTTAAAGTACCATAAAACGTGCATTGGATTGCTCCACCACTTGAGAAGCCTATCAGTATGGATGTGGTGTCCATAATGGACGACTCAATAGAGGGCCTAAAAATCGAGAAATACGAAGTAAACCACTTGTTGTTATTTTTAATATCGAAACTCACTCAGTTCTGATATTTTAATCACATAAAATGTGTATTATCATGTAACATTTATAGAACACTATCTTTTGTTCAAGTGAAGCAATTAAAATAAACGTATTCCGAATTCTGAATCGAGATAGAACTATTTGTAATATGGAAATTAACTGCACTTTTCCTAGTCCAAACATAGCGATGCCAGGTGGTAAAGATAGGAAAACAGAATATTTTTTTTGACACAAATACATATTTCGTTGAAGTGCTTAAATAACTATAAGAAGATTTGGCTGAACTCGAGAACAGCTTAAGATAATAAAAAAGATACCGTGCAGCGGAGACTTTGAATTGAATTACATAAAAAGAATGTTTCTGCTCACTATCTTACTAGGAGAACGTACTCTTTTAAATGCCATTACTCAGATAAGTATACTTTTTATAGTGTCCATATTCTTAAAAGTCTTAACCTGTGTCACGGGGCATGTGTATAAGGAAGAATACCGGATTTTAGTGATGTTAGCTGGAACTTACTTCCAAGATGGCGTCGTTTTTTTTTCGTGAAAAAGAAGTATCCTATATTTTCATCCATTAAACCACTTTGTATTTATATTTATTTTAAATGAATTCGCCCTTAAGGCTCTTCGGTGTTTGTGCTTCCCTTAGTTTTTTTTGTTTCAAGATCGTAGACGTCGGGATAATAAAAAATATTGGAGGAAAACCGTCCACAAATCAGTTGTCTTCTTTCGTGAGGTTCGATAAATCGGATGTACAAATATCATTTTCACTCATAATACACAGTATTGACGCACGTATACAGTACAATATAACTAACATCACGAATATTTCATTTTTCCGACGCCGTTTTATATCTGATAACTAATAACCAACACAAAATGGTTTAACCGCCCTTTTTGGAACTGACTCCCTTTTAAGCATATTTTGGGACCTGACTTCCAAATGACAAACAGCTGATATTTGTACATCCAATTTATCGAACTTAAAGTAAGTAGACAACATATTGGTTGACGGTTTCCCTTCAATAAATTGTGTATCCCGACGTCTACGATCTTGAAACATCGGTCTGAAACTATTCATGAATGTCTTGTTATGAGGCTGATTTGAAAAACATCATTTTTAATGGGATACATATAACTGTTAATTTATCATTTTTATGTGAACTTTTAGTTCTTTAGGTATGTGCAAAAGAATATTACATTCCTTTAAAGTGATATTAGACGCATCTAACAGTATAAAGGTGTCTATCGCAACCGTTGTTTATTTTTGGTGTTTTCACTTCATATACACTGATATTTGATAATGCAGCATCAACATACTTGAACAATATCCCGGAAAAGAAAAATAATGCATTTGAATATCATCCGTACTTTCGTTTTTGACGTACATTTGGTAAGTTTTAAATCTGGGACTATATACACTCCCGCTGAACTAGTTACAATCAGAGGTGCGTCTGTACGACAATACGATACGGCGTCATAACTACAACGGTTACGGCGTCTTTTCACAGTTTGTTGACGATACGGGACGTTGTTAAAATAAATGGTAAATAATGGTAATTTTTCAATAGTTTTTGTAAGTGTATACGCCAATGTTAATTTAAATACGGATATTGTGTTCATCTTTCTTAGCTTGCCATGTAATTTATTCCTAATGTAATTTATTCATATGTTATCGATAAAATGGAAGTTTAACAGACCTGTACAGACAACTCATAAAATATAATGTGTAAGTTTAAACAAAGAATGTACCTGTGTAAACGCGTGTGTATGTCTATAACTGTCAAGACGCTGTAACCGTTGTAGTTATGGCGCTTTATCGCGTTGTCGTACACACGCACCTCTCAGTGTAACGTAGTTCAGCGGGAGTGATATAAGCGGCAGTTCCGCTCGGCTTAACTTAGAGGACTGGGTTAGTCACGTAAAATATTGAATGTAATATATATTTGTTATAAATAACTGGAAGCAAGATGAGTTGCAGATAATTGGTCAGTTACCACATTTTATCTAACTCTTTTGACCTGTTAATTCCTTTCAGCTCAATTCAAGAGTGAAAAATGCGTCTAATATCACTTTAACGACTTTATTTTAAATCCGGATTTGTGTTAACCACTATCTTACTTTTATAAATAATCGATGACAAATATTTTGAAAATAAGAGGGGGTTTCTTCAAACTTGTCATCCGCTTGAAGTTTAACGACTTTATTTAAAACCGGATATATGCATAACCACTACCTCAATATACTTAGAAATCGTTGCTAAATCTGTGTATATAGGATGTGGTTTTCTAAAAACTTACCAACTCGCTTGCAAGTTAGTGCATATGATGTTTTATTGGGTGCGCATATTAAGTTTCGGTTTCTGTTTTGTCATGCGTCGCTTGATGTAGGATTGGAGCTCCGTATATATTTGCGCTGAAAAACAGTTCATTAATATTTTGTTCTTCACGTGATAAGTGGGTGTTCAAGATGACGAGCTATTGGTTTATTGCTGTTGCTCTTCTATGTGAGTTTAATGGTTAAATTATTATATTAATTACTACTAGTCGTTAGTACAATAAAGATATTGCATCTTTTTCGCATGCATTTTTTTTGATTATACATGGGCAATGTAGTTTTGACGGAACACCAATTTATAACTTTCAGGCTGTTTGAACATTGCAAGTGCTGTTGACAAGTATGGGTTGAGCTACAACTACTTTGACGAGATGGCACAGAACTATTGCGCTTCTAAGGGTGACGGCTACTGGGTGTTCAGTCTGAGGCGGGACTGTTTTGGCGTGGCTCCAACATGCAACGACATCTGTACGTCAGCAAAGGCCGACATCCTTAGCAGTATCAACAATGAACGAACTAAGTAAGTACTCACAAATCATAATTATAAGTTACTAATAAGTTTTATGATACAGCGAGTGTAGACTGTAGATTAGCGCGTGGACATTGCTCCGGTTTTTTGTTTATTGCAATTCGCATTTAATGCCCGCTTTTAAACTCAGTCGAGAATGGATTAGTTTCGAAATAACTTGGAAACCATTTAGGAATGAAAGATTATTTACTTGACATCGTGAATGACCACTGCGTATTATTTTTGTTGTCATGTACATTTTTTTGGAAGATATACAAGTGCATGAATAAAATGTTATTTTATCGCGTATTATAACAATATATGGACATCTACAGATGTTAAAACATTATGGTTTTAGGCCTGTAATGAACTTCGTGTAATATAGATTTATTTCGTACAGTTCCATTAACCCGAACGGTCTTCGAGTATGTACGTGAAACGATAATTTGGTCACAACCAAAACTAAAAATTTGTTCTAATATTCACACTACAATATCAAATGCCTGTGTGATGTAGAGCTAATGGTTTTGCTTATACATCTAAACGTTCCGGGTTAGATTTCCGCGGGAGGTCAACTATTTTTATCAACGTTTTGGTTTTGCTATTATACTTATTTAAGACGTTTTACAATCAGTATGGTGTTGTGAATAAGTACATTCTACATTTATTTCCCAAGTCGAAATTCCCCCTGTTTTATACATTATATAAGACGTGTTTTAAACTCCAAGGTTTTGATGAGTAATTCCTTCCTTGTCTGTGTAGGTGCCATGTAAACAGATTGTTTGTTACCATATAAGTGCGGTGTATGCGGAGTGTATAAAATGTGTGCGGTGAAACGTTACTATTTTCTATTTTCCGATCAAGGATACACTAGAGAAAATGTATATTCTCAAACTGTGTATTTCCCTTCTGGTATTATTTTTGTTAACCATATTCTTAAAATCACTAACGACTAGAGATTGGTATTGTGTTTTGTTTGTCTGAGTGGAACGTTTGAGAATCCCTTTTTATTAGGTACATATTTCTTAAACTTTGATTTTGGATTCAAAATACCTTGGCAATAGAAAAAATGCGAAGAAAGAACAGAAAAACAAAATGTCGTATAAGAGTGCTAAAACCTTAAAAAGGGTAATGCTTATGTACGTTTAAGTGATTTTTAATCAATGATTTGCTATTGCAGAGTTGCTTGTTTCGATGGCATCCACATCTTGAAAGGACACAAAACACTCCTGTCTAACCCAGCCCATTCGCAGCCAGATGCAGGAAAAGCCAGTCTTGGCACCTATGGTTATGGTTCCGGCGGATGTACCTGGCGCGCAAATCACTGTGGACCAAACTATTGCTGTTGCAAAGCGTTTAATTAGACCCAAAGAACAATAGGCAAAGTTGTCGGATACAAGAATATAACTTTTATAAATGTGTTTTTAGTTCCATATATTTTATTTTCTATCGTCATTATGTGTGGAAAGTCGAGGGCACCCCCCTCCACATCGTACAAAAGAGCATTAAATGCATGAACACTAAAATAAAGCATATCTATCTTGATTAAAAAGCAAACCTGTTATTTGTTTTATGTATTCATCGACGATTTAACGAAATATTGTTTTTAACTCATGCATCTCGTTTGTATCCGCACGTTTCTTACACCTTTTTGGAAGATTTTTTCAAAAAGGTCACCAAACAAGAATTTTTAAAATGTATGGCAGAGTCGAAATTAAACAACTTGAAGTTTTGAATGTATTCGAAAGTCAATATCTAAACAATGTTCATACTTAAATATTTCCACTCAAATAATAAGGAGAAAAAATTATTTAAAAAACAAGATGCATGTCTGAATATTGTCATTAATTGTGTATGTTATTGTCATGCACTATGTTGGTATGTAAACTGCAAGTCTAGAACAAGTAGATATCGAACATTCTTAATGAACCATTTGTTGTTCTTTTCGTTAAAACCCGAAAATGCGTCATAAATATATTATTGTCAAACCTGAGATTCTTTATTAATACAAAAATAAAATAATTGATTTAATGTTTGCTTAAGAGTGGGAATTTCTATGAGAGCCTTATCAGCAAGGTCAATGATTGTCCACAAGTACTAAAGAGAAATACATATAAATTATTAATATTCACTACAATGTAAATTTCAATTTTAATACCTGCATCTAGCAACAGTTTCGCATTTTGAATCTTTGTCAGTATCTGAAAAATGGACATTCTATTCACATAATGAAGGCAAATTAGTTTATTAGAAATATTTGAATAATTAATTGCATTGCTATTTCATGCTCTTATTTTATAATATAATGTCGGATCGAGATGCATCAACTGCTGAGAAGTCAGATATTTTAGAAACGGATTTTGACTCAAGTTACGTAGATAAATTGCTATACATGTCTCATAATATGTGCTCCATGTATAATGCAAACGGATGTTAAAATGATTTTTCATAAAACAAAATGGATTCTTTAGAATCGAAAAGCACACGGTGTGTGGACGAGTATCGGAAATGAGAAATCCTTATGCAGAGATTACGTTTTATTGAAATAGGAATGTGAACATTAATGTTACTGTTCGAAGTCAGTTTCATTCACTTTCAAATTTGCCAGCATCAAGCAACACAAAATAAAATCCGTTCCCTCATCATCAACTAGTTTCACCCAAATTCATTACATTTCAAAATGAAACTATAACATTATGAAACTTCATATGAAATTGTTTAATATTTGAGTTTAATTTCATTGCAGTTATGAATAAATATTCTTACCAAGCTTAATCAATGTATTTAGTTTAAACCTATTTATTTTAGTTCGATTGCATCGAAAGCCTAAGGCATATTTATAACGCTATCGAGTCCTTTTCCTGGAACTAGAACCAGTACCTGGTGTCTTTGGGGGAGATTTAAGGAACGCTCCCACAGTGAGGATCGAACTCGTGACCTCCCGATCGCTAGGCGGACACCATATCCACTTCGTCACGGCGATCTTGTATCCGGCATTTGCGACATGGTGTAGTACTTGACATGTGAATTGTGACAGCAGGACATGGTGTAGTACTTGACATGTGAATACTGATAGCATGAACCGGCATAAGCGACATGGTGTAGCACTTGACATGTGAATGCTGATAGCAGGGCATGGTGTAGTACTTGACATGTGAATGCTGATAGCAGATAGCATGGACATGGTGTAGTACTTGACATGTGAATGCTGATAGCAGGAAATGGTGTAGTACTTGACATGTGAATGCTGATAGCAGGAAATGGTGTAGTACTTGACATGTGAATGCTAATAGCAGGACATGGTCTAGTACTTGACATGTGCATGCTGATAGCAGATGGTGTATTTGTTAAGATATGAATGCTAATAGGATGAACCGGCATAAGCAAAATGGTGTTGTAGTTAACATGTGAATGCTGATAGCAGCACATGGTGTGGTAGTTAACATTTGAATGCTTGTAGCATGAAGCGGCATTAGCGACATGGTGTTGTAGTAAACATATGAATGATAATAGCATGAACCGGCATTAGCGAAATGGTGTTGTAGTTTACATGTAAATGATGATAGCAGGACATGTTGTGGTAGTTAACATTTGAATGCTTATAGCATGAACCGGCATTAGCGACATGGTGTTGTAGTAAACACGTGAATGCTGATAGCATGAACCGACATTAGTGACATGGTCTTGTAGGTAACATGTGAATGCTGAAAGCAATACATGGTGTAGTATTTAACATGTGAATGCTGATAACACTAGCCACATGGTGTTGTAGTTTACATGTGAATGCTGATATCATGAATCGTCATTAGCGACATGGTGTTGTTGTTAACATGTGAATGCTGATAGCATGAAGCGGCATTAGCGACATGATGTTGTAGTACACATGTGAATTCTCAAAGCAGGACATGGTGTGGTAGTTAACATTTGAATGCTCATAGCATGAACCGGCATTAGCGACATGGTGTTGTAGTTAACATGTGAATGCTGATTATATGTACCGGCATTAGCGACATGGTGTTGTCGTTAGAATGTGAATGCTGATTGCATGAACCGGCATTAGCGACATGGTTTTGTAGTTATACATGTGAATGTTGATAGCATGACGCGACAGTGTGTTGAAGTTAACATGCGAATGCTGAAAGCATGAACCGGCATTAGCGACATGGTGTTGTAGTTATACATGTGAATTCTGATAGCATGGACCGGCATAAGCGACATGGTGTTGTAGTTAAAATGTGAATGCTGATAGTATGAACAGGCATTAGCGACATAGTGTTGTAGTTATACATGTGAATGCTGATAACATGAACCGGCATTAGCGACATGGTGTTGTAGTTAAAATGTGAATGCTGATAGCATGAACCGGCATTAGCGACATGGTGTTGTAGCTATACATGTGAATGCTGATAGCATGAACCGGCATTAGCGACATGGTGTTGTAGTTATAAATGTTAATGCTGATAGCATGAACCGGCATTAGCGACATGGTGTTGTAGTTATACATGTGAATGCTGATAGCATGAACCGGCATTAGGGACATGGCTTGTAGTTAACATTTTAATGCTGATCGCATGAACCGGCATAAGCGACATGGTGTTGTAGTTAAAATGTGAATGCTGATAGTATGAACCGGCATAAGCGACTTGGTGTTGTAGCTATACATGTGAATGCTGATAGCATGAACCGGAATTAACGACATGGTGTTGTAGTTAAAATGTGAATGCTGATCGCATGAGTCGGCATAAGCGACATGGTGTTGTAGTTAAAATGTGAATGCTGATAGTATGAACCGGCATTAGCGACATGGTGTTGTAGTTATAAATGAAAATGCTGATAGCATAAACCGGCATTAGCGACATGGTGTTGTAGTTAACATGTGAATGCTGATAGCATTGGTATGGGCGTGAAACAAACTGTGCACAATTTTGCTGCAAGACAATTAAATTTAAAAACAGAATTTTAACATAATCAACTAACTGTTTATTTATTACTTTAACTTCAACTTTTAAGTTGTTTTGGTATGTGAAAAAGCCCATTAAACCCGTATGTATACACTTCAACGACTTTATTTTAAATCCGTTTTTTTAACCACTACCTAACTTTTTCTAAATAATCGGTTACAATCTTTGAACGTAGGATGGGGTTTCTTAAAACTTTCCTCCGGTTTAAAGTTTAACTACTTTAATTAAAACCTAATTGATGTATAACCAATAACTTTATATTCATAGTAATCGGTGGCAAATCTTTGTAAATAGGATGTGGTTTTCTAATATCTTACAAATCAGCATGCACTTTAGTGTTCATGATGTTTAAATGGGTGCATATCTAAAGTTTCGGTTTCTGTTTTTTCATGCGTCGCTTGATGTAAGATTTGAAATACGCAGATATTTTCGATGAAAAAAACATTTCATTAACAGTTTTTCCTTCACGTGATAAGTTGGTGTTCAAGATGACGAAATATGGGTAAATTTATGTTGCTCTTCTAGTTGAATTAAAAGGTTTATTATACCAATGCTATTAGTCTTTCGTTTATTAAAGACTTCAGATTTTGTGTATGCATTATTTTTTTATACATGTGAAATGTGGTTTTGACGGAACATCAAACTATTATGTTTAGGCTGTTTGAACATTGCTAGTGTTATTGACATTACGGATTAAGGTACAACTACTTTGACGAGATCGCACAGAACTATTGCGCTGCAAAGGGTGACGGCTGGGTGTTCAGTATTAGTCGGGATTGTGTGAGCGTGGATCCAACATATATATAACTTTATTTCCTCCAAACAGATGAAGAGCTGAACAAATAGTCAGACACAAGTTTACAATTAGTTACCAAAAAGGATAAGCATAATATGTATCCATCCATAGTACAATATATTACACGTCGTCAGCGATCATCACAGTTAGCATTGACATTATAAAGAGAGTAAACGTATATACACATATGTTTGAACAATTATTTATAGGCATGGCTTTAAATCAAATTGATATTGTTTAGGAAAATAAATCTCCTAGAGGTCAACGAAACAGAAAACAGTATGCATCTGGTATAAGCATTAAACATATACTATCATAGTGCACCAGTATATAAGGGAATGAGTGAGTACGCTTAACGCACATCCAGATGTATTCTCAAACCAATGTTGATCAAAACAGTCTTTAATTCTAGGTACGAAAACGAAATTTTTGAATAACATCTGTTTACCGTACATGTACTCATAGCGTATTGCAGCAAGGTTGATAACAACATAAGAACAGACTGGAATTCAAGTTACGAAAAGAAAATTCTAGAATACCTTCAGTTAAGTATTTATGACATAGTGCCCGAGAAAGTGTGTTACATTTTAAACGTATCCCTTTAACCCACGATACAACGTTTGGAGCATTGTTAAATGTGACGCGCCTGCGCTGAGAAAAGTTTAACACACCAATACGTATGCTTGTTGTTCAAGCGGTAAACTGCACCATTGTAAGTAGAAGTCTACCACGCAAGTTTGAATGACGAGTGCAACCATGTGTAAAATGTGGGGATTATTATACGGGAAGAAAAAAAGTAAGTGTTCAACAATATTGTCACAACATCTTGAGCACTTGACTTGTTTCTCGTATAATCTTGATAACATACGCCCTACCGCTCTATTCACAGATTTCAATATGGCAGCAACTCTGGATGGGATTTCGAGATTGCATAAGGCACATATGGGTTACCGACCCTCGGCAGTATCTCGGACAAACCAGGTTCTTGAGTGGATATTTCCGAGAACCTGGCTTCTACGGCCGGATTTGTCACGTGTCTCCGGAGAATGCTCTTCCATTGCATTTTTGAAACAAAGGTCCCGCGGCTCAATTATTTATTTAGATACTTATTTAGATTGTTCTTATGAAGTAATCTAAATATATCTGGGATAAATCCTTGGCATTGATAACCATTGTTAAGAAATCGCACCAGTCTATTCAGGAACACGTGCTTTGCCAAGTATCAACAAAGAAGACTATATAACTGTCCAAAAAATGTAAGCTTTCTTTCAACACCTATTTCGAGCGATTAAACATCTTACACTGCGAGTGAAAAGTCAGTGCTGGTATATAGTTTCTTAAGGCTTTGTATGTCCGTTTGTGTGCATGTATTCCAAAGTTCACATCCGTAAAGAGCTTAAGGTATAACCACTGATTGGTATAACGTTTTAAGTGTAAGTGGGTTTAAACCTCCGGGACGGGATGTAAGCCCCTATTCTGTATGTTTAGGAACGTTCCTCTCAGTTTGTTGCTAGCGTCGTTCAGTGATTTTGTTGTAGAAAGTGACTCGTCGCATATAAGACCTAGGTGGCTGAACAACTTAACTTCATTTAGTTGTTGCGTTCCCATATACCACTTTCTTTCACGAACAGAGCTCACACTGTCATTAAAGGCGATAACGCCACACTTATCGGAGTTGTACATAAACCGCCACTGCTTGGAGTACTTGTCGCAAATGGATATCATGCGTTTTAGCCCATGGCGGGATATTGATATCAGAATCATATCATCCGCAACGGTCTGTGCACAAATGTTCATATTAAATATACAGATCCGTACCCACTCTCCGTCAGTTCTTCAATTAGGTCGTTGATGAAAGTCAAAACAGGATCTGTGATGTTTTGTTTCACTGCCTGGTCCCCTGTTTAATTTGGGAGGCGTCCGACATTAGACCTTTATACCTTACGCAACTTGTGGTGCTCCAGTACAATTCTGCTTCACTAAGGCGCATAGTGGCGTCAAGGCCGGCCTCAGTCAACTTTTAAATGAAGCCTTTGTGCCAGACCCGGTCGAAAGCCTGGCGGCAGTCCATGAAGCAGACGTTCAACACGCTTTTGTTTTCACGGGCGTAAAACACACTTTCGCGCAATACAAATGACGTCATTAAGCAGCCGAGTTGCTCCTGGAAACCCCCCTGCGGCTAATTAAGACGCCAGTCTTTGGTTCTTGCAACGTTGCAGAAATATCATTTCATAGAGCTTTAACAACGTGGAAGTTAAGGATATAGCTCGATAGTTGTTTTGGTCGTCTTTACGTTTTTACCGCCCCACATTTCGCTACATATATGTCAATACGTTTGCTATGATGGGCGAGAGGTTATAAAGGATATCTTCCGCAGGAAGTTAATGTTCGTAGCATATGTTGTCACATCCGGAGGCTTTACCGGTTGGACAATCTTCGATTGCGGCGTGAACATCTTCCGGTAGAACAGTTACAGCGCTGTTGGGTTCGATTATCGACATCACAATCATTACTCTATTTTCGACGCGTTGTTTCCATTCGTTATTAAATGTAGCGTTATATGACGGAGTGTATAGCATCTTGGCATAGTTTCCCCATTGCTCAGTAAGCTCGTGTGCGTCCCTGTACATCTTGTTATTGAATTTAGTGCCAGCACTTGCATATGTCGCATTCGATCTTTTTCCTGGCGTTTAGAATTTTCCAGAATGTTTTGCTTTCCATTTCAGCCATTGTGTTGAGATCCTGGTCTAGTTGCAGCATGAACTGGTTTGAGTGCCACCGGTAGAGTCTCCTTAAGTCAGATTTTGCATGTTTTTATTGTCTGTATTTTTTCATTACTTGAGTAACGCGGACGGCCTTGCATACGCCATTCGCGTCGCATATAAGTTACTAATTAGTTGCGTGATACACCGATTGTTGATTGCTGGTAAGCGCGTGGTCATCTCTCCGTTTTTTCTCAATTCGCATTCTTACCCGTTTTTTTAAACTCCGTATATTATGGATTAGTATCGAAATTAATTAGAAATCATTTATAAATATGGAAAAATGTTCAATTGACATCCTGCATCCCAACTCAGTCTTATTTTTGTTATCATTTTTTATAATTGAAAGATATAGAAGTGCGTGAACTGAATTAATTTTATTGCGTATTAATACAATATTTATATGGCAATCTACGGATGGTAAGATATTACACGAAAATTAATGCTTATAAATGTTTAGGTGATTTTTAATCAATGATTTTCTATTTCAGAGTTGCGTGTCTCGATGCCTTCCGCATCATAAACGACCACAGGTGACTCCTGCTTAAACCATTAGATTCGCAGCCGGACGCAGGAAAGGCTAGTCTGGCCACCCATAGTTATGGTTCCGGAGGATGCACCTGGCACCCGAACCACTGTGGACCAAACTATTGCTGTTGCAAAGCGTTTGATTAAACCCAAAGCACAACATATAAAGTTGTCGGAGAGAAGAATATAAGTTAAATACATGTTTTTTTAGTTCCATATATTTTATTTTTTATCGTGATTGTATATTTTCACTCAAATAATTAGGATGGGTTTAAGAACAAGGTGCATGTCTGAATATTGTAACAACTTTTCGTGTTATTGTAATGCACAATTTTGGTATGTAAACTGCAAGTCTAGTTAAAGTAGATATCAGAAATTCTAAATTAACAATTTTTTTGTATTACATATATTGTTGTTAAACGTATGATTCTTAGTAAGTACAAAAACTAAAAAAAATAAAATGATTTCATATTTTCTTTACAGTGGCAATTTCTAGGAAAGCCTTGCCAGCAGGGTCAATGATTTTCCACAAGTACTAAAAAGAAACACAGAGATAAATTATTAATATTCATTACATAATATATTTCAAATTTAATACCTGCATCTAGCAACAGTTTCGCATTTTGAATCTTCATCAGTATCTGAAAAAGAGATATTATAGATTTTATAAAAAAGGACATTCTATTTACATAATGAAGCAAATAAGTTTATTAGAAATATTTGAAGGAATAATTATATTATTATTTCATGCTCATATTTTATAATATGATGTCGGATCGAGATGCATCAACTGCTGAAAAGTCAGATATTTTTTAAACGGATTTTGACCCAAGTAAAGAAGAGAAATTGCTATTCATGTCTAATTATATGTGCTCCATGTCTAAAACAAATGCATGTTAAAATGATACTTCATTAAACAAAATGGATTCTTTAGAACTCGAAAAGCACACGGTGTGTAGAGGAGATTCGGAAATGAGAAGCCCTTAACAGAGATTACGTTTAATTGAAATAGGAATTTGAACCATAATGTTACTGTTCCAAGCCACTTCATTCACCGGCTCATTTGCCAGCAACAAGGAACAAAAAAGAAAATCCGTTCCCTCATCAAAATGAAACATTACATTTATGGAAATTCATATAATATTGTTAAATATTTGAGTTTGATAGTTTAATTTCATTGCAGTTATGAATAAATAATCTTACCTCAATCACTGTATTTGGCAAGACGTTTATTAGAATATGACATGTCATTGTCTAGAGAGTTGACAGGAAATACAGAAGAATATTTTGATAGTTTGGTAGAGATACGCAGGGCAACGTATGATACTAGAAACAAAACATAAACTTTATAGCGCTCATTCAAAATCAATAACTAGGGGAAACAAACATTTAATTTTAGATATGGCACAACACATTAAAGAGTACATGACCGTATTACCCGAAAGCAAATTCAGATTTAATTGAGATTCTGTCCATGTATAACTTCATCAACAAAAACGACAATATAGACTTAGATTGAGATTAAGAGAGCAAAGGATTTACTGGACGGTATTCAGCGTCAATTACGCATACATTGCAAGTCAGGACCTGTCCTATATTTAAATTGGCGTCCCATGGGACTCATATTTGTTTCTGACGTATTAGTTCTCAATATAAGCAAGAAAGACAACTACATTATGGTACGTTTCCGAACGCTGTAAGAGTTGTCTTCTTCTGTCGATCATCGACCAATCGTAGGCTTGTAAACTTTTTGTTGCTAGGTTAATGTGTAATACCTCTAAAGTTATCAAATACATTCAATGCATTTCACTGCAAGATATATTGAATGCTTCTAAACAAAGTTAATCGAGACGAAATTTTTGTTTGCGTATATTTTTTAAAGATCTTGATTACATAAAACCATATACTTTGCTATTAAGAATAATTTCTTATATTGTTCTTGAATTTAAAATGATGGAATATGTGAAGTACTATTTTAACGATTATTGAAAGGTATGTACATAGTTGTTCAATATGTCAAGCCTTTCGTCTGCTATTCTCGAATTAAATTTTTGCTTCATCCAATGGTGTTAATAAAGCTTCACAATCTACTAGCTCTGACATGCAAGACCAAGACAATACCACCTTACCCTTCAGTCATTGTAAAAGCCTCATTAACGCTCAAAATCAACGAATATTCCGTAAAATATTACATAAAATATAGTTAACCCATAAAAACTCAATGTTCCTTATGGCAATAGCCAAAATTTCACGCTAGATGTGCTCTGGTAACATAAACTTAACAAGATACAAAATGCTCTTTATTATTTGTTTGTGGTATAATATATTCAACACATGTTCATGTTCCAATTTAGTGTTCGTGTGTCGTATGAACAGATATCGCTGCGGGAAATTAAAATATAATAAATTGTACTACACACAATAACAAAGAGCATATTGTATCTTGTTAATCCTATGTTCCGAGACCACATCTCACGTCGAAATTTTGGCTATTGCTATAAGGAAGACTGGTTGTTAATGTTTTTTTTATGTGACGAAATATTTCATAGCAGATGAAGATCGAGACCCCTATTTTTATTGACTTGACCCCTGAAAATCTTCAAATCACGTTTTTCGGTGACATGCACATATGCGTTTGGGGACAAATGTGTTGGGTAACTCACCAGTTTCATTACTCTGACATACACGTTAAAATAAATATGCACATTGATGTACTTAGCTAATTCTGGTTAACGTCTGTGTGCAACTACTCAATATCTCTATATCTTCTACATATATTGAAAACAACACTTTATATGTGATTGAGGTATACATGAATATTATCCGCCCAATCCCTATAACTGTGACCAGCTTAATAAAAAGTTTGGTTAAGATATGTGTGCAAGGTGGAATTAGGTTAAGGCTTGCGTGCAACAAATACATGTCTATGTAACTAAAACAGATATTTAATTGAAACTTAACATGTTAATTTTGCGATCATAATGCGAGCTCACAGACCAAGACCCTTAAACCGGATCAATAATTTTTTAATTAAGAAGTGGGGTCAATGTTATTGTAACTAAAAATAGAAAAAGACTTTCCGCTAAATAATTTTGGTTTGAATGTATGCATTTTTCAGTATTTTTTGTGCATGTAGCTTACATTCAGGCGCATGTTGAAACTGCATTTGGGGCCAGTGCAATTTAGGTCACGGTTACTAAAAACAGAACAAAAAACCCCACATTTTCCACTCTTTAACTTTAATTTGAATTAAGGTTTGGTGCCGTCATTTGTTTTGTACGCAGATTACATCAAGACAAGTCTTGTATTTCGATTGCATTTAGGGTCTGTTGAATCAATGTCATTGTGTTTTAAAAATAGGAACATGGTTTCTGTTAATTAATTTTAGTCTGAAAAGTGGTATTGTGCTGTAATTTTTCTGTGTATGTAGTCGATACGCAGACATTGCTTGCAAAGGCACCTAATTCACCACAATACATTTTTAAACNACATACCTTGCGTACGACACCCTCTATATAGACGGGGTACCGCAGCGCGCGTAGGGGCACGATGACATACCTTGCGTACGACACCCTCTATATAGACGGGGTACCGCAGCGCGCGTAGGGGCACGATGACATACCTTGCGTACGACACCCTCTATATAGATGGGGTACCGCAGCGCGCGTAGGCGCACGTACCTTGCGTACGACACCCTCTATATAGACAGGGTACCGCAGCGCGCGTAGGCGCACGTACCTTGCGTACGATACCCTCTATATAGACAGGGTACCGTAGCGTGCGTAGGGGCACGATGACAGTAGGATTTCGATCTTGTCGTGGAACGTTCACGGTTTAACGGATTGTAAAAAAAGTGATGTTAATTTCGTTAATTTAATTAGTTCTCGTGATATTTGTTTATTGTACGAAACATGGAATAACAAGTCAAGAAATATTTCTCTTAATGGTTTTATATGATACAACTTTTATAGAAAAACTCAACACCGAAATGCACGTAGATCTAGCGGTGGAGTTGCTGTTTATTTTAGGGAGCATTAAAAGGATGGAATAACTATTGTACGCAATCATTATAATACTATTGTTTGGTTAAAATTAGATCGTGAGTTCTTTAACATAGATGAAAATATTTATTTATGTGCAGCCTATATATGGGGTGAAGATTCCCCTATGTATAATACGTTAAATATTGACCTTTTTGAATTACTTGAAAATGATATAGCATGCTTCTCGGAATCTGGTAAAGTCGTATATATAACTGGGGATTTAAACAGTAGAGTAGGCAAGAAACATGATTATATTGTATACGACTATATGAACACTTTTTACGATGATATAGATTATTGAACTGATCAAATTTCTGTTAGGGCCTCAGTTGATAATGTGTATAATAGTCATGGCTGTAAATTGCTTGATTTGTGTAAATCAACATGTACACGTATTGTCAATGGCAGAATAGGTGACACATTCTATGACCTTAACGGGACATCCATGATTGATTACGTCTTAAGTAGTGGGCGAAATTTCTCATGTATTGTTGATTTTACAATAGGCAAATTAAATGAAGGGAGCGATCACGCTCCGTTACACCTCTCTCTTTGTTGTAATAACTTTTCACCTAAGCACGAGGAATTTACCGATGTTAAATACAAATAGGACAGTTCCCCCAAAGAACGATTTCGAACAGAAATCATTGCTAAATTACCTGTTTTTAACCATATTGTACACAATATAGATTATGTGAATAGATTGTCAGTAAATAATGCTATAAGTGATTTTACTGATACTATCCGCAGTGAAGCGGATCCATTATTTTCACATACATATACGTTTAGTAATAAACCGAAGTACATGTACGAAGAAAACGGTAGTTTAAATAATGCTGACTGGTTCGATAGTGATTGTGAGTCTGCCCGTCGTTTATATACAAATGCCCTAAAGAGTTCAACTTGAATAATTCAGATGCTAATAGATCAAGGTTTTGCCATTTTAAGAAACTATATAAAGATTTAATACGGAAAATAAAGGGACGTGCATACCATAAAAAATGACTGAAATTGAAAACTTAAAGAAAAATAAACCACGCGATTATTGGAATTTTTTCAAATAAAAAATAAACTTAGCAGTCATAACATTTCATTGGAAGATTTTAAATTATTTTTTGAAAACCTTAGTAACAATACTTTTAGTTGCAATAATACCGAGGCAGAACAATTTTGTTCAAGCTAAAATTTTAGTGATGAAAATGATGGGTTTCCAGAGTTAGACCAACCTATTAGTGTTGATGAAGTTAGGTTTGCAATTAAAAAACTCAAGAGGAATAAGTCAGCTGGTGTTGATTTCATATTTAACGAATATTTAATAGAATGTAGCGATATATTGTGTAACCATTTATGTGATATTTTTAATTGTATACTACAATCGGTTTTTTTCCCTGAACAATGGACACAGGGAATTATAATCCCGTTACACAAAAAGACTCTGTGAACGATGTTATCAATTATAGAGTAATAACACTTGTGAGTTGTTTCTCAAAACTGTTTATTACCATTGTTAATAAGCGCATCGAATCTTTTTGTGAAAATAATAATAGTATTTCGGATGCACAATTCGGATTTCGTAAGAGTTATTCAACAATCGATGCTATATACATATTAATGTCTATTGTACAAAAATATATTAATGAAAATAAAAAATAAATAAAATAAATCTCTGTTTGTAGAGGACCTAGAGATGTTTCACAACATAATGTAGAGTCTGGTTTAGCTAAAGACGATATTTTACTTATATTACTTTTTTTTGCTGATGATATGGCTATATTGGGTAAAAATCCTGAAGAAGTCCAAACTCATTTGGATAATCTTCGTGTGAATTGTGATACATGGGGTCTTAAAGTAAAAACTTCAAAAACTAAAATTATGGTTTTCCGTCAGAGGGGCCGTTTACGCCAAAATGAGACATGGACATACGATAGCCAAATCATCGAAACAGTCGAATTACTTAGGTACTGTTATAAATTATACAGGTAGTTTTACATTAAACCNACCACCACCACCACCACCACCACCACCACCACCACCACCACCGTTCACAGTGACAAAAATGTATTCTCACAATGGCTGCTCCTACAACTGAGCCATATGGGGGGCATGCGTGTTTTACAAACAGCCCTTATTGTCGGTCAATTTCCGAAATTTGACAAATAGTTTTTAAATAACAATTTACAAAATCGGTGTTTAAGTTTCGCTGCTTAACATTTTTTTCTTAAATACAATATTGTATATAATTAAATAATAATAATCTTATAGCTTAACTTTATAATAATCTTGTACCCTAACTTTATAATTATAATTGTACGTATTCTTTGAGGCTAATTTCTACACAATTTATATTGTTCTGTTTGATTCACATAATTTACACATGTTTACTTATCATGCATAATCATATTAAAGATAGTTTCTACATGGTTTAACAATACAGTTCTGTTTTAAAAACATGGTTTATGTACGATTTTAACATCTAATATGATACTAGTGTTCACTCAATCATACAATAATAATCATTTTAAAGATAATAACACTTCTTGTTTTATGAATGTCTTTATGATTATATTTTATACGATAATACTCATGATCTTAATTTTCGTGCGACTTATTATTTGTTCTTCGAAGATATTGTTTAATATGTATTACGTGACAAGTTCCTTATATTCCTTGTCAAAAACCGGATACAAACACTGATAATATTATAATCTCAAGACTGCCGGAAGTTTTGTAACACTGAAGTTGACATTGTGCTTTCAGTTGTAGTTTCGTATGTTCACTGATCACTGTGTGCGCATTGTAAGATAAGGGCATCTTGATTTGAGAACCCATTGTTATTTTGGGGTCAAGGCCAAGTACCAGTAAGTTGCGCGTGCTAAACTGACACTATTTCGTTTCACGCCAATTATAACCAGTATGTGCATACATGTATATGCCTTAGTTGCATATCCTAAGTTGCTCCTTGTCATTCGTCGCTTGATGTAGGCTCAGAGCTCCGTATATATTTGCGCTGAAAAACTGTTTATTACTATTGTGTTGTTCACGTGATAGGTAGCTGTGCAGAATGAGGACATATTGGTGTATTGCTGTTAAACCGTTTTAACCTTCAGTCATAATTAAATTTTGTGATCAGTAAATATGTGAAAATACGGTGACAAACACATACTACATTTATCATACTTATGAACATTGAACATATAGTATCAAATTCCCATGAAATAAACAAATATTCAGTAACACGCAGATGAAGCTTGAGACCCTAATGTTTTATTGACTTGACCCCTGAACAGCTCCAAATCACGTTTTTCGGTGACATGCACATATGCGTTTGGGAACAATGTTTAAGGTAACTGACCAAGTTTCATAACTCTGACCTACAATTTAAAATAAATATGCACATTTATGTAGTTAGCAAATTCTGGTTAACGTTTGTGTGCAACTACTCAATATCTCTATATCTTGTACAGATATTGAAAAAAACACGTTTTTATATATGATCAATGTCTATATGGATATTATACGACCAATACCTATAACTATGACCAGCTTTTTAGAGAGAGTATGCCCCCTTTAGTAAGATAAAATGTAAATTAAGGTTTGCCTGCAACACATATATCTGTCTTAACAAATACAGATACTGTATTGAATATTAACATGTGTTTTTGCGATCATCATGCAAGGTCACACACCAAGGTTTATAAAACTGACCAGTAGTTATGTAAATGAAGTCCATTCGGAATTAAAAAATTCAGGTTTACGTTTGCATGAAACATCTTCTATCTCTGGAAGACACGGAGATCTTTCACGGGTTTGCTTGTGAGGACAGTTGGGTCAGGGTCACTGTTGCACAACAAATAAAAACATGTTTGCGATCACTTACGTCATTACGGAATGAGATATAGTGCTAAAATGTTGTATGTAGGTAGGTTTTTTTTATCTAGCGAGGGTAGGGATTTGAGGCCAGTGGGGTCAAGGTTATTGTAACTAAAAAACGAAAGACTTTCCGCTATATAACTAAAGTTTGAATGTAGGTATTTTTCAATAATTGTGCGTGTAGGTAGCTTAAATGCAGGCGCATGTTGGGTTTGGATTTGGGGCCAGTGCAATCAAGGCCACGGTTACAATAAATAGAAAACCCGTTTCCACTCAATAATTTTGAATTGTTGAAAATGTTTGAATTTAGATGTGGTGGCATAGTTTTGTTTGTAAGCATAAATTAAAATAATAAGACAATTCTCGGGTTTCGATTGCATTTGGTGCCAGTTTTATCAAAGTTACTGTTTTTTTTTAATAGAAAAATGGTTTCTGCTAAATAACTCAAGTCTGAATGGAGGTATTGGGCTGTAATTTGTATCTGTTGGTAATGTACATGCAGGCATTGCAGAAACCTAATTCAACTAAATAATTTGTTTAACATTTGAACATCTTATATCATGACATGGTCACATTTTTGTTAGTATTAATATTTTTTCATTTTTTAGTTTACTTAATAAATTCCACAGATATTCAACTTCAAATATATATGTGTGGACAGTATATTACTTGACTGACACGAAACCTACATTGCCATTTCAAAACGGGAGAATAGACGATCGCGCTGACTAGGTACAGCTCTTGTTACATTCTTTAAAGCGTTCTATATATTCCTTGTCGAGATCAGGATACGAAAACTCATCATATGATATTCTCAAAACTGCCGGAAGATTTATAACACCGAAGAAAACATTGTTCTTTTATTTATTGTTTCGTATGTTTACCGATCCTCTTGTTATTTGGGTATTTAAGGCTTAGTACCCGTTAGATTATAACAATTGAGTGCATATGCGTTGGTTGCATATCTTAAGTTTCATTTGCTGTTTTTTTCAAGCGTCGCTTGATGTAGGAAGTAAGCGCCGTATATATTTGCGCTGAAAAACAGTCCATTAATATTTTTACTTTCACGTGATAAGTAGCTTTACAAGATGACGACATATTGGTGTATTTGTGTTTCTGTTCTAGGGGAGTCAAATGGTTTATTAAATCATTATATAACTTGCTACTATTCATTAGCACAATAAATACAGGAGATTTGTTTGTATGCATTAAATTGGTATACATGTTCAATGCAGTTGAGGCGGATTATTTCTTATTTTCAGGCTGTTTGGACATTGCCAGTGCTATTGACATGAATGGATTGAGCTATAACTACTTTGACGAAATGGCACAGAACTATTGCGCTGCAAAGACTGACGGCTGGGTGTTCAGTATTAGGCGGGATTGTTTTGGCGTAGCTCCAACATGCAACGAAATGTGTGCGACATTCTTGGCTCCATCGGAAATAAAGTTACCAAGTACGTACTCTTTTATTCCTTATATTTACTGTATAACAAATATAAGTTACTTATGAGTTTCGCGAATCACCGATTGTAGACTGCAGGTTAGCACGTTGACATCTCTCCGTTTGTTTGTTTTTGCAATTCGCATGTTATGCCCGCTTTTTAACTCCGTTTAGAATGAATTAGTTTCGAATGTAATTTGAAACAATTTATGAATTAAAGATTGTTTAATTGACATCGTGGATGACAACTGCGTCGTTGTTTCTGTTGTAATTTTAAATTATTATAAAAAAACATATTGTATAGCTCATTTTAACATTATTTACATGGAAATCAACGGATGCTTAGATATAACATGCTTATTAACTTTGAGTTGATTCTTAATCATGATTTTCTATTGCAGAGCTGGCTGTTTCGATGGAGTCTTCATAATAAAAAATCACACACAACTCCTGCCTAACCCAGCCAACTCACAGCCGGATGCAGGGAAGGCAAGTCTGATTCCATGTGGTTATGGTTCCGGCGCATGTACCTGGGGCCCTAATCACTGTTGACCGAACTATTTCTGCTGCAAAGGGGATTGGAAAAAAAAATGTTTTGAAATTTTTCGAAAGAGTTAAGATCAAAACAGTTCTGATACTGGTATATTCCCAGTCAATGATAATGAGAAAATAACGAATTACAGAACAAGATGCATGTATATCGTTATAAATTGTGTATGTTGATTTAATGTACTTTTTTTAAATGTTGACTGAAAGTAATAGTGAGTAAATATTTAAAATATTAAATGAACCCTTTGTTTTTCTTTATGTTAAAACCCGAGAAAACGACATGAATAAATTGGTGTCAGAAATGGGATTCGTAATTAAAACAATTATCTCAAAAATTGAATAAATAAATACTTAATAGTGAAAATTTCAAGGAGAGCCTTGTTTAGCAGGGACGATGATTTTTGCAATAATTAAAGAGAAACACAGACATAAATGAATCATTTACAGCATTTTTTCAAATATAAAACCTGCATCTGAAAACAGTTTTTGGATTTGGAATGTTCATCTGTATGTGAAAAAAAAAATGATTTAATATACAATCGATATTGTATTAGCATTTTGAAGGCACATTAGTTCATTATAAATAGTGTGAAGGACGACTTTTAGTGTTATTGCATGCTTATATTTTAAATTATAATGACGGATCGAGATGCATCACGTGCTGAGAAGTCAGATATTTTAGAAACGGATTATGACTCAAGTAAAGAAGCGAAATTGCTATACATGTCTAATAATATGTGCTCCATGTCTAATACACATGCATGTTAAAATGATACTTCATAAAACAAAATGGATTCTTTAGAATCGAAAAAGCACGCGGTGGGTGGAGGAGTTTCGGAAATGAGAAATCCTTATACATAGATTACGTTTAATTTAAATATGAATTTGAACAATAATATAACAGTGCAAACCCAGTTTCATTCACTGGCCAATTTGCCATCAACAAAGGAACAAATAAGAAAATCTGTTCCCTCATCATAAACAAGTGTCACACAAATTCATTAAATTTCAAAATGATACTATAAACTTATGAACCTTCATATAATATTGTTTAATATTTGAGTTTGATAGTTTAATTTCATTGCAGTTATGAATAAATATTCTTACCAAGCTTAATCACTGTGTATGGCAAGTATCTTATCAGGCAATGCCAGGTCATTGTATAGAGAGTTGACAAAAATACAGAATTAGATTTGGATAGTTTGGTGAAGATACTAAGGGCACATTATCGTACTAGAAACACAACATTAACTGTATAGAGCTCATTTACAATTAATTATTATGGGAAACAAACAGTCAACATCAGATCTGCCACAACACATAACAAATACATGACCGTCTTACCCGGATTAAAATTCAGATTTAATTGAGATTATGTCCATGTATTGGTTCATCAATAAACACGAAAATATAGACATTAAATGGACATTAAGAGAGTAAGGAATTTACGGGACGATATTCAGCGTCAATAACGCATAAATTGCAAGTCAGGACCTGGTATATATGTTAAAAAAAGGCCCATTGGACTCATATTTGTTTCTGACCTATTAGTTCTCGATATTAGCAAGAAAGACAACTACATTATGGTATATTTTCGAACACTGTACGAGTTCCCTGCTTCTGTCGATCATCGATCAGTATGCTGTTGATAGATTTATTTGTAATACTTTTAAAGTTATCGCATAAAATACGATGCATTTCACTGCAAGAGATAGTTGATGCTACGAAGTAAAATTAATCGATACGCAACTTTTGTTTGCGTAGATATTAATAAATCATGTTTACACAAAACCATATACGTTGCTATTATGAATAAATTTAGTACTTTTTAATGACGGGTGAAAGGCCAGTAAATAGTTTTTCAATATGCCAATCTTTTCGTCTGCTCTTTCCGAATTATGCTTCATCCAATGGTGTGAATAAAGCATCCCAATCTACTAGCTCTGACATGCAGGGCTAAGGAGCTGACAAAACCGCCTTACCCTGAAGTGATTGTTTAATGTTTGTGGTCAAGTGTCAATTCCAAGTGAATAGGTGAAAATACGGTGACAAACACATAAATCATGTATCATATTTGTTTAATTAAACATATACAGTATAACATTCCCATGTGATAAAACACTTATTAAGTAACAAACAAATGAAGCTTTGGACACCTTCTTTTATTGACATGACCCCTGAAAACCTTCAAACAATCATGTTATATTGGGTACAAAATAACATGATTGTTAAATTCTGGGAGAATGCTGTCTAAAAACTAAAACAGCAGACGCAGAAACTATTGCTGTAAGGTAAGAAACTCACCAACTGGCGGGCAAGATACGAAAACCACAAGTCATTGCCTTAAGAAGTGTTGAATCTATAGGTTACTCAAAACCAGCATTATAGAAAAATCAGTTTTAAACAATCAATGATTGTATACTTAATAACTACATACCTTTCTTAAGGCATTTAACCAAGGGAAAAATGATGACATATTAATTAGCGTCAAATGCGTACAGAAATTTTATAAAGCGTGTTATCTTATAGTCTAGATACATAAAATACTACTGTTGATGATTGCAATGCATGTATATAAATTGGAAATTTAACATCGTTTTGCAGATGAGGAACACCGTTATCGTTGTTAAACTCACCAAAAATTATGTTCAACTACAAAAGTTACCCGATTCTCAGCAAATCAAACGAAAAAAGGTCGTTTTTTTATTACAATTGGTATATTTGTTGTATTTTATATTGAATTAGGTTTTGAATGCAAAGTAATTATTTTAAACGACAAGCGTTACCCGACTCTTAGCAGAGCAAATATTGATATTTATCAAAAGGACATGTCGTGTGCAACACCCATGTTGCTCACCTTAATGTCAAAGTCGCAGTGAACAATTGAATAGTGTGCTTATTCCTAATATGGATATAATGCTGGTGTCTGTTCGTGTCGATTTCATTACATTGTTTAGCATAATGGGATTTCAAAATATATTTGCACACACGATGATCATATCGAACTTATATGTCGTATCAATATATCGAATTATATTGTTTTCCAGTAGATAACTTGATTGTGCATGATGTGATTTTGAAAACAATGGATATGTATGATCATCTTGTCAATGAAACGTGTTTGCTGCAACAACCTCGTTGAAAACTGGCATTTGGGCGTTAGTTCAAGTAGAAATGAAATTTTTTATCCGGCCCATACGTGCGTAATGGATAAAAGGATTTCAAAATAAACTTGCTGATATTGTAATCGGTTAAATGGTGTGTGAAGATAGTTATTATTTCAGAATCATTAATCTTAAAGTGACCCGAAACAACCAGCCACTTGGATTTTCTTCAGTTACGGCAGTTCGTTATTATCGGACCGTCTTTTGAATAAGTTCGTTTAATTGACGTTTATACTATTTCTTTCAAATAAGTGTTTATTGCGTGATAAGGAGTATGCTATGTTTTTAAAAAAGTGTGATATTGTATAAGGTATTTGTTTCTAACGTCGTACGAGCATGTAATAGTTGACCAACATGCAAACAATGTTACATTCCTATTTTGCCATACTTTCTCTTTCGCCGATTACCTTTTTAGATATTTGTTGTTTTGTCCACTATTAGGAACGCATACTTTAAAAAATGATTTGTAAAAACAACAAAACGACATCTTTAGAATGCACAGAAGAAGCAGTTTATTATAAAAAGTAAGCATTCGCCGAAGCTTTAAGACATACAACAGCAATACATATACGAAGAAACATCATGATAAACACGGTATTACATTGCGATGTTTCGAAATAAAACGCCGCCAACAAAAGTAAAACATGTATGCTTCCTTGTCAGATGAAACAAAAACACAACATACAATTGCAAATGACCACTACCAATTTTTATGTTAAATAGTAGTTTCCCAGATGAACCGAAAATTAATAATTTCAAAACACAAAACCAATTTAAGTTCATGTTATTATTACATATAAAACATTTAAAACTAAAACATACCTGATTAGTTAAAGCAAATATTGATACAAAATAGAGCGCTAAAGAAACAACAAAAAAATAAAATGAAAGAAACAAAATGTGTGCAACACCCAAATATCAGATCATACAGTAGTTAAATTGGAAAATCGATATCAACTAGCTGACCATGTCANGGTATACATATCGTTCAACATATATTTATGGTCACGAATTTTAATTTTTCCCGTTAGTTTACTTATTAATCCCAACTAAGGATTAGGGTTAGGAAATATTTTGAAACCTCAATAACTCGCAACCTACCATAACTCAACCATTTACATGCGATCTCGAGTTTATATATATATATATATATATATATAAACTCGAGATCGCATGTAAATGGTTGAGTTATGGTAGGTTGCGAGTTATTGAGGTTTCAAAATATTTCCTAACCCTAATCCTTAGTTGGGATTAATAAGTAA
This sequence comes from Dreissena rostriformis, assembly GCA_007657795.1. Taxonomy (NCBI): domain Eukaryota; kingdom Metazoa; phylum Mollusca; class Bivalvia; order Myida; family Dreissenidae; genus Dreissena; species Dreissena rostriformis. Next base: position 173,406 of record VMBQ01000407.1, on the reverse strand, counting down.
ACTAACGGGAAAAATTAAAATTCGTGACCATAAATATATGTTGAACGATATGTATACCCTTTTTAAACAAGAAATATGAAATACACCTAGTTATTAATTTTATGTGTTTTAACCAATATTTAAAGCCTCTATAACGCTCAAAATCAACGGATATTTCGTTAAATATTTCGTAAAGTAAAGTAAACAACTATACAATCAGTGTTCCGTATAGCAATAGCCATAATTTCAACACGGGATGTGGTCTGATAATATAGAATTAAAACGATACAAAATGCTCTTTTTTGTTTGTTTGTGGTACAATATATTCAACACGTACATGTTCATGTCCCATTTTAGTGTTCGCGTGTTGAATGAATAGATATCGTTGCGGGAAATTAAAATGGAATATATTGTGCAACACAAAAATAAAAAAGAGCAGTTGTAGTTGCCATTACGATTTCAGGTTAATTTAAAAAGAAAATAATGGTTCATAATGTGTTAATTTGCAACCGAACAGCTCTTTATTAAAACATATCCCTTAAGCATACCGCTGCAATTGGGCAAGAGCAGTTTATTCCAATCTTCTTCAGTGGATCCGGGCACTTGTCCTTATGTCGAGCCAAAATGTCACAAAGATCATCGAAATGGAACGTTTTGACGTGGATATAAAATAAAATCTTCTTGTACACTTTCACCTGACCCTGTAAATAGAAAAGATAAGCAATACATAATCCTCAAACAGGAAATATGCAATATGAAAATGTCAGTGCACGTTGTCGTTTGTATTGTTGCAAGTGCATGCGTCCGATTGTGTTTCTCGTCAATAATCGCGTTTCCCTTTAAACAATATATGTAACATAAACCATGCCGTTGTATGTTGTTAAATGTCGTTAGGTTGCATTGAATAAGTAAATTATAGCGTCGCATGTATGATTCTTATGTAACATAAACAGTATAGTCGGCAAGCATTAAATAACGGCGATTAGAATTTAGGGTTAAATGAAACATGCATGTTTAATCCTGCAGATAGCGTGCTACTTGGACTTCAAAAAAGATTTATCGAGTTGATATGCTTTTTACCTTTATAATTTATTAAATGATTATTAATTATTGTACAACGATGAAATGCAGAATTGTATAATAAATCAATGCTAACACGTATTTTAAAAAGTCTGTATCTTCTGTTTTGTCAAATAATCTTTAGATCTATATTCAAAATAGTGTCATTATTTTACATCGTTACAAGTGCATATTCAGCATTTTTTTAAAATGTATAAGTGATAAGTCATGAAGCCACAGCATACCATTGCATACACATGGTATAGTATGAAAAACACACAGAATATCACCATCAACACATACACTGGATTGCGAAACAAACGCATGATGTGTGTGTGTGGATTACGCTGGATATTTATGTGTTTGTGCCTACGGTAACTCGGTCTTCATATAACATTAGAGATTTAATTCGTGGAGATCTTTATTAAATGGATTGGTCTTCCCACGAAATCACCACAAATTAATTTATAAAAACTTCTAGCATACCATCAGTGGAGCATTCAGTGCTTTCTTCACGGTGAAAACTGATGCCACATTGACTGGCCCAGGGAACGTCAGTGGGTCGGGTCCCAAAGACAGCGACTGGATGTTCACAAGTGCCGATGATGAACCGCAGTCATTCCAAGAAAAGGCTTCCACGTTCAGGTCTGACGCTGTCTTTGTGTGGTTCTACACAAGCACGTTATATGGTGATATTAAAAAGAAACTATTTCAAATATATTTTTTTTTTAAGAAATATGCTTGATATATATATAAATATATAAATATATAAATATATATATATATAAATA